>JAFIRS010003622.1:0-124175 GCA_018342105.1 Gonioctena quinquepunctata | reverse complement strand
AATCCATCCATGAATATTTTAAAAATTTAACACCCCATCCTATCGAAAATAAATAGGTTTTAAAATGCGTTATCGATAAAAGAGCACATAATGCAAATCCCGGGGGTCGGCGGTACGGACCCTTCCACGCGGCGCGTTTGGGCCCAAACCCTGCAAAGGCTTGACGCGAACACGCTGGGAGTTTTTACAAAAAATTAAATTTGGACCTTAAAATCCTTATGGGAATTAACAGGGAAAACGGACGTTTTTGCCCCAAAAACCCGGTGCAGAAATCTACTGATTTCGTAGTGTTAAGAGAAATTTTGCTTTTGTTCCCCAAAATGGGAGCATTGTATACAGGGGAAAATTTGGTACGTTAAAATATTAAAAGTGACGTTTTCCCCGGAGAAAAATTTAAAAAAAAAATTCCCTAAAAAATTTGTGCCCCAAAAAATTTTTCTTTCGGAGATACGGGGTGTTGAAATTGAATTGAATTGAATTTTTTGAAAAAAATAAGTTATTTGCACAAAATTTTGGTCCCCAGGGGAGGGGGAAAACCCATTTGTTTTTTTCATGAACATCTGGGGGGCCCTTTTGCGTACGCTGTCATTATTTACCAAATTACCCTAACATTTTTGACGGTACTTTTTTGGTACTTTTCATAAAAAAAATTTTAACCCCACCCCTTTTTTTCCCGGGAAAAAAAAGATACACTTCCCAACAACGCGGGAAATTACCTTTTTCGAGATTTTTAAAAATTTTCTATATCGATGCATGTTACTCAGCTCCTGGGCCTAAAGAAAGTTGCGGCATTACAAAAACAAATGTGGTGGTCTCTCAAAAAAAAATCTTTTTTTAAAATGAAAAAATGTTTTTTTTTAATAATTTTTTTTGTTGGAATTTTTCAAAACATGGTTGGTTATTGTCAGAAGTTTTTTACAATTTTAGTTATTTTCATCAAACTTCATATGCAGTATACCCGGACAAACTTCCTTTAAACTGAGCAGTATCAAACTGCTTAATCAGTTCAAAGTTTCATAATTGTCGTTACTCCCTTGCAAAATAGGAAATTTAAAAATCGGGGTAGGCTATGAACGTTCGTTTATAAAAAAGAAGACCCTGTCACATTTTCAACTATTCATTGACAAATTCACAGTTCGGAGTCTGGATTTTTTTGGAACCATGCCCGACTTTACGAATGCTGAAATGGCTGATTGGTTTTGCATACGGCTTGTGACGGAAATTTAACCGAGGCCAGACGCATCTATCAGGAAAAGGTATCTTCAACGCTCACTCCTTGTGCATCGACATTTCAATCTTTTCCGGCGACTTTCCGAATCTGTTTGAAAGAAATTCTGCGTTGGAGGCCACGGACTACAAACCAATTGGGAGGGGGTTTCGAAAAAATAGTGAACACGAGACAATTGAAAAACAGTCAAACTTTAAATGTGGTACGACCGTTTACAGAATTTCAAAGGAACAGCAATTATATCCTTATCATATTCAACGTGTCCAGACACTTACGCTACGTGATTTCCAACGACGTATCGAATTTGTTCAATGGCTTCAAAGAAAAGTTGCACAACATCCCCAAATTTTATCGGAAATCCTCTTCACAGATGAGGCTATTTTTTCAAGAAACGGAATCATGAACTTCCATAACAACCACATCTGGGCGAAAGATAACCCACATGCGATAACGCAAACTCATTTTCAAGACAGATTCTCTTTGAATGTATGGGTAGGCATAATTGGGGATTATTTAATTGGGCCCTATTTTATCCCCTTACGTTTGAATGTAGATGATTTCCAAAATTTTTTGGAACACGAGCTTTTCCAGCTCATGGAAGATGTTCCCATTGGTCTCCGGAATCACTCTTGGCTTATGCACGATGGATCCCCTGCTCATTTTAGTCTGATAGCAAGAAATTTCTTAGACGTAGCATATCCCCAACGATGGATAGGAATAGGAGGCACTCAGCATTGGCCCCCGAGGTCACCGGAACTCAATTTCGTCGATTTTTCCTTTTGGGGACATCTAAAATCTCTATTTTATGCTAGCCCCATTGAAAACGGGGAAATGTTGAGGGATCGCATCATAGCTTGCTGCGAAACGATAAGAAACAATCCCGGCACTTTTCAACGGGTGCAGAACTCTTTGATGAGCAGAGCAGAAGCTTGTATTACTGTTGAGGGTCGTCACTTTGAACAGTTGTTCTAATAGTTGTTTCGTTCAATTTTTATATGTTTAATTGCCTAATAAATAACATAGTACTTCTCCGAATTGTTTTTTTACAAACTCCGAAAGGTGGCACTTTCTAATTGAATAATTAAATTCGACAACCTTTTTCAATTTGGATTGATCAAGCGGTTTGATAATGCTCAGTTTGAAAGAAATCTGTGTTTGAAGTTTGATGAGGATAACTGCAGTTGCAAATAACTTATGACAAAAACCAACCATGTTTTGAAAAATTTCAACAATCTGTATCTCGAAAACAAATAATTTTTCGATAAACATTTCATAGAAAAAAAGTAGTTTATTTTGACGAGACCTACCACATACTTAGTTTTTGTAATGTTCTCAGCAACTTCACTTTGCGCCCTAGGAGCTAAGTAACATGCATCGATATAGAAAATGGTAAATATCTCGAAAATGATCACCCCCAGCGTTGTTGAGGAAGTGTACCTTTTTTAGTTGGGTTTTTTCATGAAAAGAACCAAAAGTTTACTGTCAAAAATGTTAGGGCAATTTGAAATAAATAATGACAGCGTACGCAGCGCCCTCTAGATGTTACATGAAAATTAATACGAAATTATGATTTCCCACGTCAAAAAACCCCGGGTACCAAACTTCGTGCAAATAACTTATTTTTTGCAAAAGTTATTTTTGAAAAGAGAACAAAAAAATTCAATTTCAACACACCGGACACAAGTTTATATAGATTTTTTTTTTAATTGTCTCAGGACTACGTCACTTGAATATTTTAACGTACTTATGTTACACCCTGTATTTCACAAAAATTGAGATTGTTCAGTGCATTGAGTACAGATTTAGAGTCGGACATTATAACTATATGTGATATTATTTCATTTTCAATTGTTCACTTCAGAGACATTTCTGCGGAGAAGACCGAACAAAGATCAGGAATTTTACCGAAATAGCTATATTTGGTGTTAGAAATATAAAAAGCTCAATCCTTTCCGTTCCCTGATCTAGATCCATTTGTATAGATTTGGAGATGGTTGAAATAACAGCTCATTATGGATTGAAGGAGTCCTTGGTTGTATGAATTTATCTCATTATATTTTGGAAATATAACGGTTGTTTTGAAAATTACTGCGTCTAGGTCGAGATTAAATATTGGGAAAGATTTCAGTTTGATACATGAATCTGTGTTTGTATTTTTGTGAGCATCAGCCAACACAGGAGTTTTTTTCAGATTCAAATATTTGCAAATAGAATTTCCAATGAAAAGGATTTCAATTTGATGATTTCTTTTGATGCTAGATAGGTTCGTCTTATTCCAAGGGGCGGTTCTTGTGGGCCTCAGCTAAAAGTGCTTGCACGGGTGATGATTTCGGGGCTCCTAAACTTATTCTAACGGCATTATATTGTATTCTGTCAATCACGCTGAGATGACATTCCGCTGCAGAACCATACAAAACACTTCCGTAATCTATGATAAAGCGAATGTATTCCCTGTAGAATTGTATGCTATATTAGTATCTGCACCTCATTTAGTTTTTGTTACACATCTTAGCATGTTAATTCCCTTGTCGCATTTGACCTTGATGTTTTTTTTCTATGTGTTTTCCAGTCAGTTCTCAGTCCAGGACAAGTCCTAGATATTTATATTGTTTTTTAACAGGAATATTCAGATCACTCATAGTGATATAATCAGGTGTATGAAGTCTGCGTTTTGTGAAGAAAACGACTGCAGATTTTTCGGAAGACTTAGCTAAATTGTATTCACTGTACCAGTTTTTCAGGCAGTAGACAACATATTCAATTTAAGTTCTCTCACAAATAATTCGAAAGATCTCTGTACAGTATAGAAGCAGGAGTCGTCAGCCAATATATAGAATAAAGAAGCCCTGCGAATATACAGAATATAGCATTCACTTGTATTACTTGCTCCTTGCTGACGTCACAGCAATTTTTGCGCTATTGGATTCATTCAAAATGATCAGCTGACACGCAGAATTAAGAAGCATGCAAACACTTAATTTCTATGATTCTCCTGGACATTCAAATGATTCCAAATAATTGTGTAAGTTGTATATTGCGATGGGGTTCAATCAAAGGCGTAGCGTAGTGGTTTGATCTTCAATACTTAGCACGAGTTAAATTTCCTAGAGGCAAATTGGATGAGCAGAAATTCATAAAAGTGTGCGTTAAAATCCATTAGCACTAATGTTATTTAATTAGAAAATTATAAGAATTCCAAAAATGATGCTCATTTGAATTTTCAAACGAAAAAAGTACTATAATTACTCTTGTCCCGAATCGAGCTGAAATACCTCAACCGCAAGCAATTAAATCATGAAGTGATTGTTTGTCAAAACTATAAAGCCCTCTGCACACAAATCCGTATATTCAAGTCCACGTACGATCTGGCGCAGGTGTCGGAATGATTAAGGTCATGGCACGGTCACGTCTAGTGAGCAGAGGGCTTTATAGGTATGAATGATCAATAAGATCCACATTATTATTATCTAACCTGATTTGAAATGAAATAGGATGAAAATAAATACATTCAATTCAATAGCCATTTGTTGAAATGATCAATCAGTCATATACTAGCATCATACCTAAACGTGATAGGATGAGAGATGTATGCACGCGAAATTATGAGTTTCATGAAATACTTAGCGTTTGGACGAAGCCGTTGAGTTACAGTTTGATGATTATTTGCACTGATTGAGAGAGTTCAAAGATCTGCAACCAGAATGATCGAAGACATGAAGGACCGCCCATACGGAGATCGCCTCGAATTCCTCAATCTTCCACAATTAACTGAACGACGCGACGAGGAAAAGGTGATCTCATATGCTTCATGACTCCTTCAGCGTAAACATAGCGAACCTCTTTTGTCACAACAACACGCGTCTCCGCGGCCACAGTCTCAAACTGAAACGGGAAAACTTCCACACAAGTACACGTCTACACATCCTACCCAACTCTCCCTGAAGAAGTTGTCAGTGCCCCTAGTATCAACTCCTTCAAGAACAGATAAGACAAATAATGTGAACTGCATCTGTGAACCTACATTTTAGTTATATAGAACTTGTATTTTTTACTATTGGGCAAAATAGGGTCCTCCCTCTTCCCTTATTGTTATGTTTAATAATAATAATTGATAATAAATTTGGCATGATAGGTGTGATAGCAAAAATGCGAAATGTTTCATAACTGCGTGTTGTCTAACTATATAAATTTGTGGAAGAGAATAGCAATAAGCTCAGGCTATAAGATGTTTATGACGTAGAGTAAAATATTTTTCAATGAGTTTATTTTGATTGAATTGAAAAAATAAAATAATTGCTAAAGATATAATATCAGATATAAATAAATTTATCATGGGAATCATATAGAGTATATGAAAAAATAACCTTTTCATTCCTGGATGCTGGTGACCTGTAGCTTAAGGAAAGGTAGTAGCCATTTTTTAAATCAATGTACTATACCTTTTGATTGGTTGTTGTTTCATTTCATTAACAATTGAAGGAAACCAATTTAGAAAATTTTATTATAATTAAAGTCATAAAAGTTACTAGCAGCAGGTTATTTAGGCTGTTCCCACACAGTTAATTAACATATATTCTAATATTTTTTCACATCGTTCTCTCATTCTTTCAACAGATGAAGGTATACTTTTTTAATGCCGAATCTTAGAATTAATGGCAAATCGGCAATCTAACGATCGTTAGAGGAGAAAATATTGAACATTTCTGAAGCTCCGACTGTCACAAGATCTGGATATTCGTTTATGTCATGACATGGAACAATCTAGAAAGATCAAGAATAATTTTTCATCGAGAAATCAAAACAAGACAATATATTGAGAGATAAGTGCCATGTGAAGTGGAATGAATAGAAAAATCGAATTTAAACGGTTTTCTTCACATAAAGGATTCAATATAAAATTGAACCAGAGAAAGGTAGATCTCAGGTGAAAAACAACTACTTTCCTGGCAAATACCACGCAGAACGTTGAATGATATTCACCTGAAAATCCATGCATACTTCCATATAATATCAATGGACATTGAATGCAAATGTTTTTTCGAGAAGGAATCTTTATTTAGAAACCTATCGCGGTGGTAGATTTTCGGAGTGTTTCTTTCTGTCCCTATGTACCGCCAGTTAAAGTTTATCTTTTTCTGCGTACCTATAGGTGTTTCAAGATTGATGCTGGTTTGTTTACGTTGTGTCTCACTTCAGCCAGAGTTCTTTGTACCTTGGCTGGTTGACTACCCGTACTGATGAGGGCCAAGAAGCCTGAAACCGGTATGGGATTGTTAGGTGAACACGACATAAATTAAACATAATCGAGCTTATCAGAAAGAAACATTTGCATTCAATGTCCATTGATATTATATGGAAGTATGCATGGATTTTCAGGTGAATATCATTCAACGTTCTGGTGGTATTTGCCAGGAAAGTAGTTGTTTTTCACCTGAGATCTACCTTTCTGGTTCAATTTTATATTGAATCCTTTATGAAGAAAACCGTTTAAATTCGATTTTTCTATTCATTCCACTTCACATGGCACTTATCTCTCACTATATGCTAGACGGGCTTAGCACTCCTACCGAGAAGGAATCTTTATTTAGAAACCTATCGAGGTGGAGATTTTCGAGTGTTTCTTTTCGTCACTAGGTACCGCCAGTTAAAGTTTATCTTTTCCGGCGTACCATAGGTGTTACAAGATCGATGATGGTTTGTTTACGTTGTGTCTCACTTCAGCCAGAGTTCTTTGTACCTTTGGCTGGTTGACTACTCCGTACTGATGAGGGCCAAGAAGCCTGAAACCGGTATGCGGATTGTTAGGTGAACACGACATAAATTAAACATAATCGAGCTTATCAGAAAGAAACATTTGCATTCAATGTCCATTGATATTATATGGAAGTATGCATGGATTTTCAGGTGAATATCATTCAACGTTCTGCGTGGTATTTGCCAGGAAAGTAGTTGTTTTTCACCTGAGATCTACCTTTCTCTGGTTCAATTTTATATTGAATCCTTTATGTGAAGAAAACCGTTTAAATTCGATTTTTCTATTCATTCCACTTCACATGGCACTTATCTCTCACTATATGCTAGACGGGCTTGCCAATTCCTACTGAGAAGGAATCTTTATTTAGAAACCTATCGAGGTGGAGATTTTCGAGTGTTTCTTTCGTCACTAGGTACCGCCAGTTAAAGTTTATCTTTCCGGCGTACCTATAGGTGTTACAAGATCGATGATGGTTTGTTTACGTTGTGTCTCACTTCAGCCAGAGTTCTTGTACCTTTGGCTGGTTGACTACTCCGTACCTGATGAGGGCCAAGAAGCCTGAAACCGGTATGCGGATTGTTAGGTGAACACGACATAAATTAAACATAATCGAGCTTATCAGAAAGAAACATTTGCATTCAATGTCCATTGATATTATATGGAAGTATGCATGGATTTTCAGGTGAATATCATTCAACGTTCTGCGTGGTATTTGCCAGGAAAGTAGTTGTTTTTCACCTGAGATCTACCTTTCTCTGGTTCAATTTTATATTGAATCCTTTATGTGAAGAAAACCGTTTAAATTCGATTTTTCAAGACAATATATCTTGATGGATCTCTACAACTCGACACGATTGATTTTTTATTATTTTCCAAATATTTATAAATCATTCTTGATCTTTTTCCACTTTCAGTACATTAGATTTGAACACAAATAGTGGATATACAATAACCTATGATTGCACTTGCAATGCATACATGTATTGATTTCCTTCCAAATCAATGGGATATGATGGATCAAGTCTGAGTGAAGTTTGAAATTAAGTAATCAATGGAAGTCAACCACAAATAATTTCTGGGAGAAATTGTTTGGGAATATTGTTATGGAATGAAAAATAAAAACTTTTTAACAAAAAATTAAACCGAAGAAAAGTGAAAAATAAAATAAACGTTCTTAGTCTCAATAACTAAGCTCCTAAACTAATGTAAGTTACTAATTTTGAGTCGGCGCCAAACAATCAAGCAAATGAATTGGGTAAGGCGTAAAATGATGGCATCGAGTTGCGCGGTGACGTTCTGATAATTTTTTTGAAATAATTTAATGATCTTCGTTGGTTGTTCGTTTGGCGCCAACTCAAAATTAGTTACTTACATTAGTTTAGGAGCTTAGTTATTGAGACTAAGAAGGTTTATTGTATTTTTTACTTTTCAGTTCCGTATTTCGTCGGTTTTATTTTTACTACCTACTTGTTTTTTTATTACTTCCAAAATGCTTACTCACCCACCTTACTTCAACTATTACCAGTTAAATGATATGAGTATCTACTTTACTATTTGTTGTAATATAAATCATTTTTGTTGTTCTGGTTAGTTTATTTCATTACTTTGTATATAATTCCATCCTCTCATTGAATATGATGATTGTGACGAATGTAGGAGAACAAAAATAATGACAGTAGCGATCTGTCATTGTCAACTACATATGTGTGCCAATGTTCACAAGTGAAAAATCAATTATTCCCTATTTGTCTACCCGTAAGGGTAAATAATTCCATTCGAAATCCAAATATGATCAACTATGAGGTATACCCTATCTAATAAAAAAAGAATCATCCAAATCGAAGAACCCAGGACAAGTTAAGCCTGATAGAATCGGTTAACGGACCAGAATTCAGAGGGTGAGTGATCAATATCCTCCATTTTGCTACCCTTAGGGGTAGATTTCATCTTTTATATCCAAATGGGACCAACTTCGAAGTACACTCTATCCACTGAAAAATTTATCGAAATCGGACGTCTCAGTAAAAAGTTATGCGTGGTCATACATAAAAAAAAATTACGCGTCGACTAGTGAACCTACCCCTCTTTGGTTTCGTCGGTAAAAAATTAAATGAAACTGCTCGTTTAACACATTCTTATTTTTATATGATGGTGCTCTCATATTAATGATGATTTTGTTGTAATCCAGAAATGAAATGATTTGGTATGGGGTATAACTATTAAAACTTTCGAAACTATGATTCTAGAATTAGTTTTGAAGCGATTTAGTAAAAAAAACATTCACCACCATTACAATGCTACGAACATATTCACTCCAACTATTACTCAAATAGTAAAAACTAATAAATTATTTGTACGACATTCTCCAACCAATGCAGTCAAATTACTACGTTGAAAAAACGATTTCGTTGAGTACCTTCCCCTTGCGTGCCGCCCTCTAATTTACGAGTCCGCTAGCACGCGAGGTCACTTTCAACACTGAAATATTTGAAGAGATCTCACTTCTCAGGTACAAGAGACGTAAAGTTCTGAGTAATCCTGAGTAATGGAGGTAATGGCAAGTCGTATCTTATGCATATGAAGAATGTCAAGATTTGCTCTAAAAGGCGTGGCATGTATCGGGCTTTATGAATTGGATCGTTTTTTGTGAAGGCAGGACCGGATCAGCGGACTTATTCCAATGGGTATAGCAATGAAACGTACTCAATATGAAAACCACATTCGTGTACAGTTCACGTGTTTTTTATTCATTCAAATATTACGAACGAAATTATCTTCCATTATTTACAAACCAACACAAGTTATGCTGATATTAAACATCCGAAATGCAATGTAGTTTTATTTAAAAATACCGCTATGAAAACACAAAACAAACATTTGTGACGACTCATTTCGCCACAACCCTACATTTCGTTCTCTTTCGTTTCGCTTAGTTGAAAATATTGCCACGTTGCGCCTCCTTCTCGCGGGCCTACTTGTTCCGAAAATTTATAAACATGAAATATAATAAATAACATTAAAACATCAAAATGGTCTTCGCAAAACTAAACATGGATCTAATCTAATAATCGTAATATATATATAAATCAACGCAAGATGCAATCGAAAGAGTAACGTCCAAATCAAGAGAGAGAGAGAGAGAGAGAGACAGAGAGAGGTAACATGCGGTATTCCACAAGGAACAGTTTTGGGGCCAATACTTTTTAATATTTATATAAATGATCTATATAACTTGTCAGAGTCTGGGAGCATAAATAGTTTTGCAGACGACACAGAAATTATATATCACGATAACGATTGGAAAACATTGGGAGAAAAAGCAGAACGAAACCACCTGAATATTTTCACATGAGTTAAAAAAAATGGTTGTCAGTAAATTATAAAAAAAAAACTACTTCATAACTTTTACTTCCTACGCGCCAAACTTACCCAGCTTCCAACGACTGAGCCTACAAACCTACCATTAAATACCTGTGATTTTTTGTCGACAACCACCTATGATTGGACTAACATATACAATATGTCACGAAAAAACTCAAGAGTTTTTTATTCAAATTCAAACAGCTTTCACACATCTTAGAGACTCGACAAATGGAAATAATCTACCACTCACTTGTAGAGACGCACTGAACTACGGTAACATAGCATGGAGCGGGGCACACAAAACACACTTAATTAACTTAGTAATACGAAAACGTATACTGAGAATAGTATTCAATAAATCATGGAGATAAAGCACTGACTCGATGTATAATGAAACTCAAAAAATGGATATAAGGCAACTCTTTGTGAAAAATATCCTCCAACGACAACACGAACACAAATATTAACTCACTAATATCAACCACAGTGACAACACAAGGTTCAGAAAAAGTGGTGTTTCGGTTCCTAGAGCAGAGAAAAATATAATACAGGAATGTTACGCGTATTCAGGCCCAAAACTTTATAACGCTATCCCAATGGATATGAGGAATATAAAAAACAAAAACCTATTCAAAAAAATTATTCTCAGATGGATTCTTGCAGAGTCACGACAAGAGATTCATAGATTAGTGAATCCAAGAGAAACGAATCCTCTATAGTTACAGAAACAACACAGTTTATTCAGCCCAAAACCTTATATAAATCAGAGTCTACACACAGGTCCTACCTCCAGACAATGGAATCATCTCTTTTGTTCATTTGGTTATATTTATTTTAAATAGGAAAGATGTGCCTTTATAAAAATCACCATCTGCATAAAATGCACCAAAAAATGAAAAAAATTAATAAATTATTATTATATATATATATATATATATATATATATATATATATAATTTCTGTATCTATTAACTGATATATATATATATTCATTCAAGGAGACTGTATTATCCATGTTTTAATTTTGTTTTTGGAGAAATGGAAGAGAACTAATAAGTTTGAAATGATAAGGGGTAACACCACATAATTTGGAGCAAGATGAGTGTGAGAGCGTTATCCGATAGTTTTGAATAATCTTGGTATATCCAGCGAGTTGATTTTGTATGCGCGTGCTCAATCGGTTTGGCTTCTTTCAAATTTCTGCGCTGGTATACATTATCTTTGCTCAATTATATGGATGATCGCCTGGATAGGTAAATAATTTATTCAATACAATCTTTAAAATCCACTTTTGCAGTGTTTCCAAATTATTTAGATAATATTCAGTGACCCCGCCCCTAGCGACGATACCATAAGATAAATACGTTCGCACAAGTGCATAGAGAATTAATTTAAGATGTTTTAGACTTGGTATGTTTTTTAAGTACTTGAACTAACATACTAAATAAATAATGTAAGATTGCTGACATGTGCATTCCATTCCAAATTACTGTTAAGCGTGATACCTAAATATTTGAACGTTTCAGAGGATTTTATTTGGATTTCAGCATCGTCATTGTTATCTCTTCATAACCATCATCGACATGATTTTAGGATCAGATTATAACATAATACACTCATTTGGAAATCTGGAATTAGAAGTAGTGCACATGGGCAGAACGCAATATATTTGGAGTACAATTCAATAAATGAAATAATAATGCGTTCTAATTGTTACTTGCAGAATGACGTCACACTTATTTCCTTGGTCTTCAACCTTAAAAAAATGAGACCACATGTTTTTACTCATTAGACTCATTGAAAGTGCTCCAAATCAGGGATCTGTCCTCTCCTCTTTTCCTTCCCTATATAAATCTGAATAATTGGTTGTTTGAAATTCTGATTTGAAATTAGGCTCCATTGAAAAAAGATTGCCCAACGTCCATGTCATCAATTATCGAGAAAAAAGAACTTTCATTTTATTTCTTACTGAAAAGCTGGTAAACAAAACTTTTGTCAGTTTATCTGTTGGCCTTCGGAAATCTAAACTATCCAAGTTGAAATGTGTTATGGTTATGGATTTTGATGTATCAAAAATATATATGGTTTGTGTTACTAACAACAACTGAGATGGAATTTGGCAGATATCTTCGCTGACATTAAAATGGATACCTGTACTCCCTTTCCGCTTCGAATGTTTGGAAGAATATCTTGAAGTCTCATACTTCAAATAGTGTATGGTGTTATAAAATACCTATTCTCTTATAATATCATAGTTTGGGGTAGGTTGAATGATTCACTTGAAATATTTCAATATCTTTGAATGTTGAATATTGAATATAATGTTAGGCAATGAACGTATTTACCCAAATGATGACTCGTATAAGCAAATTGGTATCATAGACGTAACACAATCATATTTTTACGGAAATCTCGAAAATAACTCGGATTATTTTCGAGATTTCCCCCTATGCTGTATTCGTCGGCCGAGCCGCCAGAACTTTCCGACGACGCCATCACCAAATCTGCAAGAGGAAATCAGATGGTTCCGGAAATGACTTCCAAAATTCTAGACGTATGTTTTTGAATATATAAGCGCACCGCACGCAACAGTTTTTTTCGATTAGTCATTGATGTCAATTGTGTGATCAGTAAGATAGTCCAGTCTAAAGCGCATATTTCGAACAGTGATTATTATAGTGCATTATTGTGTTGTGTTCAGAGTGAAATAAACAACCGTAGTTATTGGAGTATTTTGTTTTGATAAAATAGACGGACCCCAGTTTCATAACAATATTCTATGAACATAAAAAATAGAACAAAAATTAAATCAATATATTCAAAATATCCATAGTAAATGAGAGAAAAAGATAAATGTTGGACTGAGACAACAGCTATCTGGGTGCCAAAATAAAAGAATTGTGGAACCATCTGAAATTTAAAAAAAAATCGGTTTATTTCAAGATTCAGTGTAAAGTACCGTCTATTTGAAAACAAGAAAAATACTAATATGAAAGGAGCCTCCCAGTAATAAATATTTGTATACTATCAAAGAATTGAGATATTCCTGAGAATATATTCGGATGAAAGCGATAAACGGGTTAATTATTGGTTGAAAAGAAAAAAGAAAATAAAAGGTTTTTTAAATTCTTCGAGACTCAAAGAAAACGGTCAAGCATATACTCAAGTTAATTTCTCCCAGGCTAGTGGGTTAATCCGATCCTGCATTAAGGTCAACAAGATTATTCACACCTCTTCCAGGTGCTGTAATAGAAATTTGCGTACAATGTGACACAGAATGGGGCGATATTCATTCTTTGATGTATGAATTATGTTCTTTTTGATGAATACAAATCCCTGGTTATATGAAAAGTTCGAAGATTCATGATTAGTAAATGATATTACTTAATCATACTTTCTCAATCAAATTGAATTATTAAATCAACAAAAAATGGCACTTATTCGACAGAAGTCAGTTATTTGGGAAAATTCTGTATAAGATATGTTTTGGATTTCAAGGGAACATTTCTGATACTCTCCATATTCATTTCGTTATGTGTTGAGAGTTTCATTTCCAAAAATAAAAAACTCTCGAAATACGTAATTAATTTTTTTCTTTGTTGGAATATTGTTTTTGCTCTGAACTTTTTACGAATAAAGATGTACATTCGATCAGCTGACATTGGATATACCACACGTCTGGATAAAAACATATTTTTTTGTACGCGCTCTCCAAAATACTAACTGAAAATTGGAAAATGTCATTTTTGATGGACTTGCACTCAAAGTCCTCATGACAGTTTAGCTAGCTGAAATATGTTCATCCAAAGATGTATCATGGTACATAATAAATTAGTGAAAGCACACTATTTCTTTTAAATACCCCTTTGGAATACTTAAACGCGTCCTTAATACACAATCGGTTCCTAATTTCTACTCAGCCTCCTCATACACTACCGTATCGATGGTAAATGCAAGAACTCTGACTTTTCAGCGATTAAAGGGGATATTGTTATGGTCCTAAAATTGAGGGGCATATAAAAATTAAAATTAAAAAATGTATGTCTGATGTTTGCCCGTCGCTAGCACTTGTACCTAAGCCAATAAAAATGGTAAATGTTTGTTTTTATACATGCTTTATCAGTCACTTGTATGTTTGTACGTATAAATGTAGGTAACGGATTTTTTAATTAATTTTCCCCCACTTCCAGACATCCAAATTTTTTTAAATTTTGCACACGTATTAAGAACCGATGACAAATTCTTAAGAAGATCGTCAGAAAAACATAGTTTTCAAAGTTATGACGAATGCACTGGTCGTTCTCAGCACATTCGCCAAAATGTTGTTATAACCTCCATTTCATGTGGATGAATCAATCGAAGAGTTTTTCTTCCGTATTATTTTTTTGTCTTTTATAGCAATATGGTCTGAAAACATCAAAATAAAATCAAAAAAACCAACACGCTTATATAGCAATTAGGACAAAAAAGTTGAAAATAATAGGAATCAAATCATTGATCAAAAAAATCGTGCTCTTTACTTACTTTTCATAATGATATTAGGTAACTGATATTAAGCACCTTACGCTTTTTCACATAATGATAAAATTTGTTGATTTGTTTGATAACATGAACAGGATGTTCATAAAATCAGATGTGGAATCATCTGCGACTAAAAGATAAACTATCCTCCATCGTTCAAGATAACCTCATGGGAGGTATTCATGTTGAACAGAGAAACATTCTCAATTGTAGAAAAATCGAATTTAAACGGTTTTCTTCACATAAAGGATTCAATATAAAATTGAACCAGAGAAAGGTAGATCTCAGGTGAAAAACAACTACTTTCCTGGCAAATACCACGCAGAACGTTGAATGATATTCACCTGAAAATTCTCAATTGTATTTCGAATAGAAAGATTTTTCTGGAAGTTGAAAAATCTACGACGATAATGAGTTACTTTTTGTAATATCTAACAGAAAACGAATACTTCCCCGGCTAAAGCCACGCTGGACATTGAACTACAATATCTATCAGATCTAAACAATTTTTGAATTCCTCGTTTAATTTGTGACAAAAAATCTCTCTTGCCTTCTTTTCGTATATATCTAATACAATAACGTTAAACCAGAACAATAACAGAAAATAACACTAATAAATAAATTTGCGCAAAGCTACAACAAATGTTCAAAATGACCTCCCGCAGACAAGATTCAACTCTTCGCCTCATTGATTGTCGTATTTGCGCAAATATTCCTGGTGTATTTCTTATTGTCTCACAGCCGGCTATCATTCGATTCCTCAGGTCTAATGACTTAAGGAAACCCCAAATGCAGAAATCTAGAGGATTTAAATCCGGAGATCGAGCAGGCCAACGATTTGGATATAGTGTATCTAAGGATTACGTACAATAATGCTAAAATGGACTGGTGCACCATCATGCATGAACCAGAAGTGTTGTCTCAGCTGAAGAGGAATTTCTTCAAGAAGAACAGGTAATTCTTCCTGTAGCAAATTGACGTAAGAGTCGCCTGTTAGTCGTTGTGGGAGAGAATATGTACTGAATAAATGATCATCAAGTACCCCAAGCCATACATTTACTGAAAACTGATGCTGAAAATGAGCTTCAAAGATTCCATGTGGATTTTCCTTAGTCCAGAGGTGATTGTTATGGAAATTTCGTATACACTGTCGTCCAAAATTAGCCTCGTCAGTAAACAAAACGCCATTTGAAAAATTAGGAATTTGAGCGATTTGATGAAGAATCCAATGGCAAAAAACTAGGCGCGGAAGAAAGTCTCTAGGTAGTAGAGCTTGCACACGTTGAATATGAAACGGATACAGTTGCTGTTCTTTGATAATCTTGAATACAGTGAAGTTGCTCACATTCTTTATGTTGGCAATTTTTCGAGTACTTGTTTCAGGTGACTCCGCAATTAACTCGAGAACTGCTTTTTCTAGTTGCACAGTTCGTACTTCACGAGAGCGCCCGCAGTCAGCCGTTTGTTTATTAAAAGAACCATTTTCGCGCAAACGTTGGTGAAGACGAGCACATATTGTGTGATGGGGTACCCCACGTCCTGGATACAACTCAGCATACAATCGTGGAGCTTGCCGACCATTTCCATTACTTCGACCATAGACAAAATGCATGTCTGACAATTCCGCATTTGTATAATTTTCCATTCTTTTCGATAAAAGAAAAATTAACTACTCATTATCATTAATGTAATACCAAACTTAAAGCTTGAAAATGAAGAAACGCTAATTTGACATTTCGTTGAAATATTCGTATTGAACAGTATTTTGACAGTAGCCTACTAGCATCGCTACTAGATAATGTAATAAAGTAATGACAAATACGCGTTAAGATGTTTTATTTTTTTGCATAAAAACGGCGCCCCATACGAAAAAAAGGCAATGGAGATTTTTGTCACAAATTGAACTAGGAGATCATTACCCGTATGCGCGCCAATGATAAACATACAATTCTTAATTGCATGTCAACTGATGCGCAATAAAGACACCAAGTTTCATTCGCATATTTTGACCGATTTCAGAGCAGTAAATAAATAATCAGTTTTTAAGAAAAACTTTAACACCCCGTAACTCGGAAAACGAAGCATTTGCGGACAAAAGTTATATAGCAAACTGTCATAACTTTTTCATGCAGAATCACCCCCTGAAGTTTGTCGCACTTATTCACTAACACCCTATATATATGTTGATTTGAAGATGGATCACACGTTTTTCTCAAGCTTTTATTTAGTTTCACTTGTTAGTTAGTTTGATCGTTTGTTAGTTTGGGCCAAATCTTGCAAGTGAATTTTGACCAACTTCTAGTCGTCCGATTAATTTTAAATTTGGCATAATCCCAGTGACAGTTCATTATGAAATTCTTGTTAGAGAAAAAACCAAAATGTCGGCACCAAGATGGCGGACGAGATTTATAATTATGGTCCGATTCAAAATTGGTATGTGGGGGTTTTCGGGGTCGGAGATTATGAAATTTCTGTCAAAATTCATAAATCCAAAATTGATATGTGAGGGTTTTCGGGGTTATGGAACTTTTGTCAAAATTCATAAATTAAAGATGGCAGCTCCGAAATGGCAGGCGAGTTTTGTGTATATGGTCCGATTCGATTTAAAATCGATATGCGGGGGTTTTCGGGTCAGAGATTGTGAATTTTTTGTCGAAATTCATAAATTTAAGATGGTGGCCCCAAGATGGAGGACGAGTTTTCTTATTATAGTCATATTTTATTCAAAATTGGTATGTGGGGGTTTTCAGGTTCGGAGATTATGAACTTTTTGTCAAAATCCATAAATTCAAGGATGGCGGACGAGTTCTGTGATTTGGGTCAGATTCTATTCCAAAGTGGTGAGTGGGAGTTTTTGGGGTCGGAGAGCATGATTTCTCTCAGCTCAAAACTTACAGGGAAGATACTTTGCAATAACGATGCTCTATTAGGAATGAACAGATTAAGGCGAACTAACTAAACAGCAAAAAATAAAATAACCAATAAAAAACCAGCTTTTGTTCAAGCCGTAACTGAAACGTACGTATAAAATGAGTTTAAGTCATAGCTGACAATGATTTTATTATTTTTTGTGGAATTATTTGGTTTCAAGAAGCTTGTCGCGCGAATTGTGATAAAATTAATACTTCGACAAGTTGTTACTTACCAACCAATCATTTTCCAATGAAATTAATTGGTACTTCCTTCTATGATTACTTTGTAGAAATTAAATACTTTGACAAGTTCTCACTTACCAACCAATTACTGCCCAATCAAATTAATTATTACCTACTTTTATGAACACTTCGCGCGACAAGATTTATCACCAAATTCAATCAAATCATTGTCAGCGATGCTTAAAAATGTTTTATTCGTTTCAGTACATGGCTTGAAGAAAAGCTTGTCTTTGAAAAGGTTTTTTATTAGTTATTCTTTTTCAAGTAGGTGTGCTCATATCTGCCAGTCAAGAAATAACCCGCTACGACTTTATACAGTTTTGTATTTTTCCAATGAATGAAATGAAATTGAGTACTATACAAACTTCAATTTAAAACTGCATAAGTGCTATATATGGGTAAATAGTAACTCGTGTCTTGGCTGCTTCTGACCTGAATGTCGATTACTCTCCTTCATATCCAAATACAGTATAACTAATAGGGTCCTAATGTTCCTCTTTTCATTATAACGGAGTAACTACTGAAACATGTGATGTAATAATACTGATACAGATGACCTCACAGAGATGAAGTTGAATAATGTATTTTGGAAGGGAATGAAATTCTCCCAAACACACATAGTATGAGAGTTCTGGAATGATTTTCTTGAATTTGAATCAACATAATGTATTTGTTGTTAACTCGAACTATGTGCTATTTCATTTCGATGATGTCTAGACTGATCCACCTCCCCTTTTTTGTCGGAAGATAAGACGTCAAACCAATAAAATTTCATTTTAACGAAGTTATTAAGTTACCCAACAAACCTTTCTACTAATTGGACAATGACATTAACACTTGTACGACAAATTTTTGTCGACTTCCCGGCACCAATTAAAACTTTATGTCTTGGAACTCCGAAAAGTTTAAAATAAAAATGAATCCAACACGCCGAGCTGGTGTGGAGGGAGTTTATTGATCTTCACATCGAAATTGCTGTGAAGTATTCCAAATAAAAAAGAATAACATTTTAAGGATAAATCACAATCACTCGTTAACTTGAGAGGAATGTTCATGAATAATTGCATATTTATGTAATATTTTACGCGTAATAGAGTAGATGTCATATTGAATTAATTATTCGCATTTCCGTAATATTAATTACCAGCCTGATAATGTACTATTCAAATAATAGCTTTTTACATGTCACTTTTGTTAATATATTATAATCTCCATTTACTGAGTTGATAAATGTGGAAAAAATACTAATTGATGAATACACAATGACCGCATTGTATGACAAAATAATGAAACTATATAGCCAGTTATGAGTGAAAATATAAATACGCCATAGTCTCACCAAATAGAAGTTCGATTTCTCAATGATTTAGACAGACATGAAAATTTGGAAGTAACGTTCAGGCAGAAGCGCATCTAGAAATTTTGGAACCTCACACAGTTGAGATACATAGTCATTGAAAACCTTGGTTCATGTTCACTATTATTTCAGTAGGACTGAAGAATTCAAAACATAAAACTATATGGGTACTTATTTATTTTCTCCCACTGTTCCCGTCATTGAAATGAGTTGTAGATGAATTTTCTTCTTTATAGCAAGATATTGAAATGTGTCAAGAATTCTCATGAGTTCATCGATAGAATCAAAAACTTAACTTTGGTGGAGGGTGAGATTTTGGTTTCGTTCGATGTAAGCTCTCTGTTTCCAAGTGTACCTATTCCTGAAACCTTGCAGTACTTGAAAAAACTTTTAGAGTCGAACAAGTTTGAAACAGAAAACGTCGAGGAATTTTTGAAATTGAGATCCTTGTGCATGGATCAAAACTATATCATATTCCAAGATACATTCTACCAACAGAAGGTAGAAGGCAATTGTCTATCACCATTCATGGTTGACCTTTTTTTAAGAGTTAATTCGATACGAATCTGAAACTTCAAAATTAATATTTTCAAAAAATTTAGCTCAAGTATGTGGATGATGTATTCTGTATTTTTGACACAAAAAATCAAAACATAGACGTCTTCCTAACATCCATGAACTCAGTGTTCGAAAGAATTAACTCCACGGTAGAAATGGAAGTTGCCGGACGATTACCTTCCCTTGACACTCTGGTCATCAGAAATAAAGAGCGTTTAAATCTACAGAAACCCCACCCAGACGAATAGGTTCATCCCAGCCGAATCAAAACACCATATTCAACACAAAATGGCTGGTTTCAATTTTCTAATACACAGAGCAGTGAACTTTTCATTGAATGCCGATCGTTTTCAAAATGAAATAAAAAAGATCAAGCAAATAGCAATGATTAATGGATATACACCAGACATTTTGATAATCTCTTGAGAAAGAAGCGTTTCACACGTTTAGTAAATGAAACCACGACTCTGAGAATAACGACAGAAAGCAAAAAATTCGTGAGAATTCTTTTCCATCCAAACCTCACGAGAGGTCTCATATTCCGGGATGTGAAGCTCCAAGCAGTTTATAGCACTAGAAATAACTTGCAGACGTTATTAGGAAACCCGAAGGAAAAAACTCACATGTTAGATAAGTCGGAAATTTATGAAATTAGTTGTCAAAATTGTGACAAAGTCTATTACGGTCAGACAAAACGTTGTTCAATTTCCAAAAAGGTTCCACGAATATGTGGACCATGCTACCTACCGAAGGAAGAATAAGTCAAGTGTGGCGGACCATATAATCGAATCTGGTCACAAAATCAATACTCATAATTTGAAAATGATCAAATCGGTCAACGACACTAGAAAATTAGACTGCCTGAAGAGTATAGTTATACACAAAAACCATAATAAAAATTTACCTAATGAGGATAATGGGCCTATGTATTCCACTTTGTTTACTTGGATCATCAAGATCCCATTAGCGACTTGAGGAACAGTAATTAGTATAAAATAACCCAATTAGAAACATCAGGTATGAATTGTAAGAAAATCTTACAATTTATTTAGTGAAATTAGCCTACTGATGATGATAACTTAGTTATCGCAATGCGCATATAGGTGTGAAGTGAGTGAGTGTGGTGAAGGGGTTACTTATGCATGTTTTTATCATGAATATAAGTTGCTTGTAATAATTAATATAATAGGTAGGAATGTGATTTTCCATGATATCTCAATTTGCCAATTTCTCAGGTGCTGTCACTGAGGAAAAAAAAATATTTTCAATCGAGGTTACAAAATCCTGAACTCTACCTAAATGTCTAATCACCTCCCTACCAAAGTGACTTCAACCTAGTATTAGGCAGATTGAGACCTCGGCTGGAAATCACTCTCCCTTTTTATTCCAATCAATAATTTTATTCACATTTTCCGCACTTTTCCCAAAATGGGAGCCGAAACTTCGAAATTATTAAATTGCTATACGCAGTTCAACCCGAACTTTCAATATTCAGAATGATCATGACCGCGGAAATCTCACTAATTTATAGTTTTTTCTTCCCTTTTCCATTTCTTTATTTCAAATATCATCAGAAAATCTATAGATTCATTTCACCCACGATTACCATGGAGTTAGAGCGATGACACGAGGGATTATATTAATATAGATTTTAAAATCGGAATTGTGATCCAGATTATGGCGGTGTTCTGATGAGGCGATTCTCAAATCGAGAAAAGTATATGCAATAATTTCTCTGTTGTTTTGCCATATTCCCTGATAGCTGCTTTGTTTGTCCTATATATATATATATATATATATATATATATATATATATATATATATATATATATATATATATATATATATATTTATATATATTCTATCACATTTACTCACATCATTTCATAAACTACATTCGATTGTGACTCTTTAGGAAACTTATCTTTTATTTTTGGAATACTTCCTCTAATTTCATTCCCATTCTATACCTGTTTTCTGAAGTCTTTATAAAAAGACGATATCTTCATATTAGAAAAAGAAGTATTTTTTTATTGTATTTTTGAAATACAGTCAATTACAGCAATTCCACTTTGGCAATGGAGGCAATCGATAAATTTCAATCGTTAATTTCAAAACTCGCTAAATCAGTATTTTTCATTGTGCGAATACACCTGTTGATGAAACAATGACTACTTGCTATGACTGCAGCATTAATCAGGTCATGAGAATTATCCACCATCTGTTCAGGGAACTATAATATATTCGATAGTGATCTATAACAATATGATCGTGATACTTTTGAAGAAAAATTATCATATTTGGGGTTTGAATAGAAAACAGCAAAACACCTTAGATGGAATCTTGAGTAACTCTCGAATGTCAAATATTTGAAGCTACTATCTTCAACTATAACTTTCCGCTGTGTGCTAGAGAAATATGTTTAGAGTAATTGAAAGGCTGACTGAGAGAATCTACGTAGTGGAAAATATAGTATCGAATGCTCTAGTGGAGTATAGTCAGTGTAGTGAGCCTTGTTACGAGCCCTGAGGTAGAGCTGAAACTTTCATAGCTTCTTCTAGGACTTCGAACAATGTGGGTAATATTCAGATTAGCAGCTGACGAAGCGCATGATTTTTTCAAAGGCTGGCAATGTGAATATCTGAAGACTCTCCCAAAAAGGAAATTGATACTGATTTTGCTTCCAAAATTGGCTCTTCAGTGCCTAAAAAAAGCGGTAATATTACAGGACGATGAGTTATCCTGTAGACAGTCGGGAGGATACTGTAGTTGTGTTCAGTTTCCTAATGTAGACCTCCGAGTTTCGATTTTCTTATTTGAATATGTCGCCGAGATACCGTCATAGCCAAATTGGTTTCAAAAAAGTCATATGGGGATCTTGAAGAAACATCCTGTAGACGGTATAACGAAGGAAATGGATACATGATACACCTCATGATGTTTGGGGAGTGTCTGGAGCGAGCAGAAAATATTGGGGTTGAGAAGTAGGTGGGAGAAAGAAATGTAGGTTGAGTCGTTGGGAAAAACTTTCTCAGATTGTAAATTCCAACCTGTTTTTTCCTCAATGAAATCCAACAGGTTCAGTATATGCTTGGGTGCCAACCCCCATGTATGGGACAGTATACTAGAACTGGGCTGACCTGAACGTTATATTAGTGAGACTCTGTTGAGGCTTGAATTATTCCCCAGCATAAATAATGATGCAGAGTTTTTTTAAGCTGTTTTCTCTATGGTTTTGATATGCTTATATTCACTCTATGATGAACACAACTTTGGATCTCGGTTGTATTTCACTAGTTTATTGGATTCTCATTTCAAAATTCTTTCCGGGTCCTCGTTCACAGTTCCAAAATGCTTTTTTCGGGAAGTTCGAGTTTCTTGGGATGTCAAAGACGATTTATCGGTCAAATCCATGCGAATCGTTATTGCGTAGGGAAAAAAGTGTAGGTACCAGAATTCGGCCTTCAGGAAGGTCTGCATTGATGGGGAAAGTGTTACGATACCTATTCTACGACAATATTTGTCAGTCTATCTATCTGCATGGAAACTAGATAGCATAGCATAGTTGAAGAGGCAAGTCATAGGATGAAACTTTAGCTTCGGATATATCCAGGGTTATAATGGAAGATTCGCCATGATATTCAATTGGAGTGTATCATCCATGTACCACCTGAGCAAGCAAATCACCTGTATACCTCTGGTAGCGGAATCTGTATTGTCTATCGCTGATAATATCCAATAAGCTCCGTATTGATGGCTCTCTCCATGACTTTCGAGATTGTTAGGCACAGTCTTCTTTCATTTCTGGAAATGGGTTGTACTCGAGCTTCTCTATTGTTGGATGAGTTTTCAACACGGTACAATAACGTGAAGAATCGACACAAGTTAATTGGGACAATTGGTGTAATTTAATCTGTTTCGTTAGCTGCATCTGTAGCCAAATTGAGCACACGTCCAATGGTTCATTGACAGTATAATGCTTACCCTTGTGTATCTAGAGTAGAATTTTTGACGAACATTCCGTAGGTTAGCTTTTTCTTCGGGAGTGGTAGTGAGTGTTCCGTCACTTTCAGGAGGAGGTTGGGAAAAGACCTGTTCAAGTCATTTCCTGTTGCCTTTGCAAACGACATGAAATACACTGAAATTATCCACAAAATGAAGAAATATATCGTATTCTGTGTGATTTTTTCCTGAAGCGTGATGTGTGATGGTGGGACATCAATTTATATCAATTGCAAAAACATCAATACATTCAATTATTTCAGTTGGATCAAAAAATTGCTATATCAGAGAAAGGGTTCGTGCAAAAATATAGTTATTAAATACGGTGACACATCGAATAAAAGGCAGCCTGAACCACTGTATACATCAATAACAACTTTTTCAACTGCCCTTGTATATACGATGATATTTGAACACCTGATTATAAATTATAAATAGCGGGTTCCGGCTAGGAGGCCTTCGCCTCGCGAGCATCACTTAAAATTCCTGGGTGTCAAGATGTGACTGGACCATATGGTTGAATTGGAAAAAGTGAAGGTGGAATCTCAGGAGTTTCAACGAATATCAGAGTCAGAATCAGAAATGCTTTATTGTCATAAAATATAAAATTTTGTTGACAAATCTACTCAGAACTAAGATATACATTGATACATACACATTTTCAAAACCAGCACACTGTATAAGTTAAAATAAGATAATAAAAATTAAAAAATTTAAAAAATTCAACCATTTTACAAAGAAAGACAATGGAGGACAATATAAAATGATACATACATATTGAAAACTCTAAGTATAGTAGAGGGTACACAATGAATCTAAATTCTCAGGAATTTACATTATAAGTTGTGAACGTGTCAAACAGGAATTCATCCGAATTGTAATAGGAGTTTTTTTGGCCTCTTTACGGAATTTTTCATTGCTTCTTAATCTCCTGATGGAAAGAGGAAGATGGTTGAATAATTTTTTTCCATTGTAAAGTATGAAGGATTTGATTCGTGAAGTTGTGGGGATAGACTGATATTATATATGAGACGGGTTTCATAATTCGACTGATTGACCATAATGTTGTCTTTGTAGTTTTTGTGAATCAAACAAACTGTTTCTAGAATGTAGAGGCAAGCTGGGGGTAAAATTCTTTGTGATGAAGTACAATAGAAAGAACATATACATAGGGAATAATAGGATTCTCAGAAGGGTCTCATTTATCCCATGTTGTGTTTGAGCATACATAAACATTGAAATAGATACGGAATAATCTTTCATGAATTAATTTACCAGTATACTACTTTCGAATATACTACAAGAAAAATTTAAGAAATGTCCTATATTCGGAAATTGACGAAAGATGATGAAAATAGAGAAAAATAAAAAAACTGACAGAAAATATAAATTAAACCTTTTTTTGTCACAGTCAAGTCATTTCTAATAGATATTGGGAATTATAGTTGGGAGTTGGTGACACAAATTTTCAAATGATTTGATATTATGAGATGTTTATTAACTTATAACCCACCGACATATCAAATGAACAATAGGTATTTAGGAAGAAACAAATTAGATATTCTTTGGGAAGCGTGGTGAAACACATGACTCTCGTAAATATGAATTAATATACTCCGCATACCGAAATATAATTTATATTGTCACATTTAAGATCACAATCGAAATTGACCCATAACCGACGCGACCTCACAACGATCAATAACAATCAATACTCTTCAAACAAGCATATGAAAAGGAAAATTATTCTCATCTGTTGAATCAGAGGAACTTTTGAACTGATGGCATTCGACAAGGATAAAGTCATCATTTTTAACTTGCGCGTAATCATACATTTCAAATAGGAAATTATACACACACATCTGTCACTTACAAGCATTTCTGTCTTCACTACAGCGGACCGGTGTTATAAATCACCTTGTACTCTCCAATCTGAGCTGTCAAATCTCGAGTTTAAATGAGCTTTGATTGACAGCTAAATGCGCCGTCTCATACCTAAATGTATGTGCATTTATGAGAAAATAAAACGAAGACGAGCGAAGAAGGAAGAGGTTGTGTTTAATTTGGAAGGCTGACTACCTTAATTAATTTTCCAGGTGAGGTTTACTATGAATGACGCAATGTTTGATTGTTTGATGCTGTGGAAATATAATTTCAGATCTTGTCAAATGTGATGTAACTTTTCGGGCGAATTTCTTGTGATAATTTACATATACAGAGTGATTTACCTCAACATGCGGAACATTAGTCAGTAGGCTGTCCCCACCAAAAGGAGTAAAAAAAATTGAATAATATCTGAAATAAATAACTTTTTGGGGGGGGGGGCGCAACATGATGGACTAGGCCAAACCACTTTCCCTTCATCAGAGTGAGCACTGATTGCAAAGCTAGTGATGTTAGAAATGACTTTTGGGTTTTAGTCGCACTACAACTGCACCATATGTTATAAGCATATCACAGTATGACAACATTTCGAATGGTATCAATCTATGGAATTAATTAACATTCGATGCAAAATACATGGGCAGTTCTGAACTTTATTAAGTAGCGTATCATTGGAGCTTTCTTCGCAAAAACTATGATAAATTACTTCGTATTGCTCTATGATTCCGAATGGGCTTTTCCACATGGAAGACACAATGTGTGCATGTTGCGGTTCATCACCCGGTATACAGGGTGTCTGGTAAACTTTGCCTAATCTTGCAACTCATAGAGCAGGTCATGACTCTTCGAATATAAATTCAGTAAAAACCCACGGTGTTTGCAATAATGAGCATTTTTTTAATTTTCAGATAATTGCTTTATTTGGTATCAATCCTAGACATTGAAACTGATTCTAATGAACAATGCTTATAATTACCGACGAGTAACGCTATCAGATTCTGAAATCAGTTTTTCCAAATCATCAAAAAATATCAGATTTGGTTCGACCAACTTTTAGTCACACATTTTTGGTTGAGTGGAAGACCATCACCTTGCGCCCAACAAGAGATGAACTTCGCCATTTCAGTATACCATTTTAACTGTACTGAATAAAGATTATTATTATTATTATTATTATTCCTTCCTAGAAAGTGGATAATTTTATCATGAAATCCGCAAATTTTGTGCAGACTCAAAATTGGTATGAAACTCAATGATGATTGTTGGACAAAGAGATACTACCATTAAATTACAGAAATTTGTAATTCTAGGATGATTTCAAGTCTTTCAATGTCATCCAAAATGTATTTTGTTTATATATTATCAATATGAAATTATAAAATGGTTATAAATAATAACCAATTCATTGCTTGATTTCATCAAGATGATTTCATTTTTGTTTGATGCAAATTAATTAAAAATTTAAAATTATAATATTTTTTTTTCATTCCCTACAAGGATTTCAAGCAATTTATTTATCATTATCAATCATTTCATAGTTATAAAATAAAAACAACACACATATTTTACGCCTTTGAAAGAGGTTACATTTTCTCAGAATAACACCCTAGGTTTCTTTTTCCAGAAATAATTATAACAAGTTGTACACCATTTTAGGGTCTGCGCCAGAGGAACGTCAAAATTGTATTACTAAAAATTGGTCAAACCTGCGAAAAATGGTTTTGTGAATCTGAGAGCATTACTCATTATCAACATTTTTTCGAAAATTTCAATATGTAAGCAAAAAACCGAGGTGAGATAGCAATTTTGTTCGTTTTTAGTAAAGTAATATTGTGATATTTTGAACAGTCATGACCTGATCTATCACCAGTTTCAAGATTACACAATGTTTACTGGACCTCTTAGTATCGGCTTTTGTTCCAACAACAAACACTCAGAACCTCTATTTATATGGGTGTATCATGATTTTCTTTCGAAAATTCACCAATTTTTTCCTCTCAAAAATAAAATTAACCTGTAGCAAAATATCGCGAAAAATGGAAAATGATAACGACATAAGAATCCGATTTATTATTGTGCTAGTTTCATTGAAAAAGCGAACTCAAAATGAATGGTATACGAGAAGAGTGTTTTCCATGGTCCATCAACTGGACCTATAATCAAAAGTAACTGTCGAGCAACAAACATCTGAAGAGAACGGTTAATTGTAAAATATGCTCCTTACCACAAGCATTACCGGAGTAATTAACAACCCTAACCAACCTTAACCAATTAATAATAATAAGATCGCTTTTATGAAAACCTTACGGAAAGTGATAAAAAAAATATTCAAGATAGGGTACGCGACGACACTTACTACATGTTTTGATTTATATTGAGCGCGAAACGCAGCTAGATTATTTTATTTCTCTATTTAGATGAGCGTGTTCATGCAACGGCGTTGTATTTTTCAACACGCCTTTTATTAGCTCCACTTGTAACTAAACTAACAAACGATAAAATCAAATCTTGGAAGTGAATTTTAACCTACTTCTGATTATCGTTCAAAATTAAACTTGGTATGTTTATGTAGTTTGGATGACAATACTATCATTTGGTATCTTGGAGCTGATCTGATTGAGCCAGAAGGTGAATAGTGGAACTCTTCTACAAGTAAAATATGGCGAATGCACTGACACCCTTCTCAGCATAATTAACATTTCAAAGATACGGCGAATGCCCTAGTTCTCAGCATATTCGCCAAAATGTTGTTATTAATAACTTCTATGTCATGTGGATGAATCAATTGAAGAGTTTTTCTCCAGTAGTCTTTTTCAGTCTTCTGTTGCAATGTGGACTAAAAAGTTATTTATAATGGACTAAAAAGTTACTTATAATTTGAAAAACTAAAAAAACACACTGAAAAGTTGAAAATAATAAGAATATAGTAATTGGCCAAAAAATTCGCGTGGGGTGCTCTTCACTAACTTTTCATAATGATATTAAGATAACTTATATGAAGCACCTCACGCTTTTTTGGTCAATAACTTTATTCTTATTTTCAATTTTTCAGTCCTTATTGCCCTGTATGCGTTTTGTCAAACTATAATTTTCATGATTATTTTTATTTGTGCAGAGTGCCATTTTTCCTAGGTAAATGTTAAGCGTAGGTATATCGAGCGGCTCCGACCTAGCGGGTTGTTGGCCATATGGACAATTAGTGGTTCTCATAATTATTGTTGAATTTTAACCACTGTACTTCATTATAAAATCAGATCTCACATCCTGTATCTAGAATGTATAAATCATTTTTCATATTAGAAGTGAAACTTCATAGTGTTGTATAAATATAATAATCATCTACAATTATCGTTTTGGTTGGACATTAGTTTGAGCAATAAGAAATATTATTTATATATTATCTATACCATTATATAATTGAAATTGTTTGTTTGTTTGTTCGAGCATCACGCAAAAACCATTTTGATGATACTTTTTTGTTTAAAAGCTTGTGGTTCGACTTAAGAATACCAGTTCTTCAGTCTTAATCCCGCTACGATGACGGAGATAAAACAATAAAACCATATTTTTTCGCAACCAAGTGCAGCCCCTATAGGGTGAGCTCCCATTTCAAGTATATCTTCCCGTTGTATAACGGGATAACAAGATAACCGCATCATGCGATAACGGTATAACGGGGTAACGGGATAATGGGATAATAAAAACACAGAAAAACGATATAACGAGGTAGCGGAATAATGGGATGACGGCTAAACAGGATAACGGCATAACGGTTTGACGAAATAACGGAAACAGAAAACGGGATAACGAGGGAACGGAAAACGGGATATGGCAAAACAGGATAACGGCATAACGCGATAACGGATAACGCGATAACGGGATAACGGGATAATAGCAAAACAGAAAAACGAGATAACGGGGTAGCGGATAATGGGATAACGGCTAAACAGGATAACGGGATAACGGTTTGACGGAATAACGGATGACAGCAAACGGGATAACGGATAATGGGCTAACGAGAAAACGGGATAAGGGATAACAGGATAACAGCATAACGGGATAACAGCATAACGGTTCAACGGATTAACGGAATAACTGCATAGCAGGATAACGGGGTAACGGGTCACGGGAAAACAGCAAAAGGGATAACGAAATGGGCCAACGCGAAACAGGATAACTGCAAAACAGGAAATGGGATACCGAAATAACAGGAAGCGTGCGAAGCCACAAGCATGAGCTAGATGGGAGAACACATACGAAACATAGGAAAAAATGCAAATTCAAAACGGCAAGATAAATCAATTTCATTAAAAAAAATTCAAACTTTAAAAATCGTTTTCATGACTTTATTTTGCACCCCAGGCGGTAAAATCTACCCCAATTATAAAACAGGTTTTCAGTAGCGGTAACAAAAAAAACTGCGAAATGGTAGCATTCCAAAGGCGTAATAAGGGAACATTTTCGAAAATTCAAATCTTAAGAGATTAAAATTGCTCTCGAAGTATTTGAATAATTTTCAAATTTGAAACTGTAAATTTGTTTCCTCATGTAGTATTTTTATTTCTTCCATAGTTCCAATTTGAACCTAAAGATAAATGTGAGACATGATTCCAACATAAATTATAGTTGGCAAAATTGACCCTGGAATAGGTTTGCGCTGAATTTAGCGAAATGAATTGTATGTGATATTTTCGTCAGATTCGCCAGTATTAGGAAAATCTTAGGTAATTTGAAAGTCGAGATTTGTCCTTTTCAATCTATCCATCGCCTAAAATCAACTGTATGGAATAATAAAATTGGGAAAAGATTTTTTTTTAATTCTATCCGCAATACTATGGATTATTTCCAAAGCAAAGCAAAGCCGCGGGCATAAGCTAGTATTATATGAAGAAGCACCCTCTCGAAATTTCTCGAAAAAAAAAGGAACTGTATGGCAATTGAGCCCTATTATCCACCAAAATATGATGAATGTTATCTGAAGCTAACCGATTTGAAATTGATATATCACATTATAATAGCATTACACTCATATGACACTATCCTTTTCATTTCACTCCATCAACACCGAGTAATACTATCTCGATCTCCCTAATTCCTTTCCCCATATGTTCCTGACGTGGAATACAAACGTCGACAGCGTTTTGTACCGCAACTTATGAACATAATCAGACAACACGTCGGAAAACATTAAAATTCAAATCCTTACGAATCACCGACACTAAATCATCTGTAACTCTATCGGTAACGATTTAGTAACGATGTTAAATCGACACAAAAAGAAACGGATCCGCATGACCACGGTGTGATTCATGACGAAAACGGGCTTGCTGGGTTCTGTATTATTTCGATATTTATTGGACAGGGTCGTGTTCAATATTTATCAATAAAAGCACTTTGTCAATGGCCGAATTTCAATGTGTCGCTGGGATTAAAGGTTCATATTCATTTGGTTGTTAAACACATCATTTCATCTTTATACGAATATAATATTATACAAAATTGGGCTTAGACCATTCTAGCTGAAATATTTTTATCACGTAGTAGCTGACGGGATTGGAGAAGTAGCAGGAAGCAAACATACCTTCTATTTTTATATTTATCCCAGACTTTCGACTCCAATGAAATTGCTTGTTGGTACGAGAACTATTCTGAGAAATAACGATAAAAATCGGATAAAAGAAAGCTGAAAATATTCAGCTCTACTTCTTTATTCCTTGAGCTTTCAAGAACTCACCAAAAATATACTTCGAATTCAGTCAACTCATAAAAAATTTCAAATCAACGGCAACAAATCTGTAGGGTAGGTAATATCAATGGGAATGTAGAGTTCCGCTATCTTGAAGAGCTGTTCCTTTGCCAACAGAAATCAATCTACCCGTGCTTATCTCCATGTTTCGGTCAACAAATGAAGAATCAACAGCAGCTTTCTCACACCCAGATGTATTGAAATTCAATGCAGATAATCTGGTGCCCTTGACCTTGAATGACTTGACTGTCGTCAGTTAATTTTTCTGTAGCGATATTTCCTCAGCATAAATAGCTACTGCAGGCATTCAATCATTGTATTTAATATGAAAATTATTCAAGTAACGAATTTCGGCAAATAGAGGACTATCGTGTCCCAGTGCTGCCCACTATATTTTGATGACGATTGTTGCATGATCGATGTTAAACTACGGTAAACATGGTGAAAATTATTTTCTATCGCGTGCATTTACTCTCCAGTTCCTTCGGAGGTCCCAGACCCGTCTGTATACCATGATGATATTTCCATTCAGCACGTGAATATATTCCACATTCCATTCTTTTTTGTTGGTCAGTTCCATATATTTAAATTAAAATAGAATTTTTCGACAATTCCATCTTTCAGTAGATCAGCTGGATTTGTGCCTTCAGTAGGTCACTTAGAATATACATAAACCCTCAGCATGTCCGAGATGAGCATCACAAGTAGCTCTCCTCAACATGATGTGAGGAGGCGAGAGGTCCAGTATGATCTGTAATGCTGCTGTTGGAGTCGATCTCATTGCTGCTGCTATGCAGTGACATGTAAGTATTTGCATACCAAGGATATTCTGCTGTGGCTAGACTGGTCTTGCCGTACCTCACTACCGGTCTGTAGATGATCATGGGTCCCACAATATAATATACATCCACCGCGGAACTGATTGGTTGCAGCCCCAGGTAACCAGCCATATTTCTGCATACCATAAGTGAGGATTTTATTTTGTGAATCTTTCCACGTCTCGATTCCAGGGTTGTTTTGAGTCTAGGAATGGTCTTATTCACTTGATCTCTTGTTGCCATTCTAGTTCTACTCGTACATCACTGATGTGTATGGGTTTCAAGTTCCAGAGCTTTGTTCTTTTTGTGAATTGTACTATTTACGTTTTCGATGAGTTGATGATCAGCCTTACGGAGACGTAGCACCTATTAGTAATTATCTAGAAATATTCGCAGAATGTTTTTTCTTTAAATTTGCCACTGATGTTGATGATTATGTCATCGATGTACGGAAAGCAAGTAATTGTCTGACTAGTTGGCAGCTTAAGTAGTTCGTCCACCGTGAAACTCCACATAAGAGGTGGCAGTACTCCTACATATCGATATCCTCTGGTTGTACTGATCGGTATGCTATTTTTGCCTGCATTATTTTTGGTCTGCAGTTGGCACCTAGATCTGGATGTAATTCAGTCCTCCTCTAATGAAAAGTTCGTACCGTGCCATGACCGTAACTGGAGCAACAAAAACCCGTGTAATCAAGTCCAAGTGCGTGCAAGTTGATTGCGGAACGGTTAAGTCAGCGTTGTTCCATTGTAAATAACCTAAACAATATTTTTTTATTTTTTGCATGTGTCGGAACAATTAAGGTTATTGCACGATCCGGTCTGGTGAGCAGAGACCCTTAACTGAGTCATGAGAGTTGGATGGTATCTCAACTATGCTTCAGTCAGTTTTGGCCAAGCCAAGTTATTCTTTTGTTGGCTGAAATTATATTGTAGGGACTCCTCCCCATCAAAAACAACTTCTGTAAATCTGATATTCTCCATTTCCTGGTACTCACTGTGTGCAAATTGCTATTGATATGTTGAGCAGATGTTAGATCACACTTATTGATCAAAATGTTTTTTGGGTTTTTTAGCTTCCAGGTAAACGTTTCGATGGAATATGGGACTGTCGATACGGTTTTGCTTTCCACCTCATATCTCCACACGAGCAATTTTTGTATATATATTTCGTCTATCATGGAAACGGCTCCAACTATTTGGATGAAATTTTGTATTTAGATAGGGTTAAGCTTTTTAAGTTCATCTATATAGGTATTTCCTGAAAGAATGCGATTTTACACAAACAAATTATGGTAGGTTAGATTAGAACAGATGAATCCACCAGATTCAACTACGACATCTGGTAAAACTGGCGAATCCACCAGATTCAACTACAACGTCTGGAATACCGGTAGGTTAGGTTAGGTTATAATTTTGTTTTTGTATAAAATCGCGTTCTTTTCAGGAAAGACACCTATATGAGATAGTATTTTAACATTATCCGAATATTTCAACTTTATCTAAATGAGTATCTGAATCCATTTTCTAAAAAAAAAACACCGAGCGAAGCTCGGTCGCCCAGGTACTTATTATTAAGCTATAAAACCGTCTTGAAGCAGAATTACAATCAATAGTGGCAAACAAAAATGGCCGCTTATATTTCGGCACAGTAAAGAAGTTTAAGACGTCATTTTTCAATATATTGATGCATGTTCTTGTTTTTGTTTTATTTTGAGTATCTAAAATTTTTTTACAAATATTCAGTTTGCATTTATAACAAATTATTCATTTAATGAACATATATATTATTTAAATAATGTTATAAGAAATTGCTTATAATCATTCTTATTGTGAATAATCTCTCAAAGCATTGTTTGAGTCCATAAAATCACAACCCGGAAAGACAGGGGCACGACAGCTGCCGGCAGCAGCCGATAAACGTTCTTTCTCATACTACCCATAAGAGTTTTTTGTCGCACTCGTGTAAAAGTCTTCATTCATGTCTGATTATTATTTAAAACCATCAAATCTATCAGGATTTTTGCATATATTTTTAATATTAATTATTAAATGCGCTATACAAATTTCAAAGTGTAGTATATTTTGTGTATATATACATTACTTATACCAATTAGGAGCAGTCAGGCCATACTTCAAAACCGTCTATAGTCGGGAATTTTTATTTCTGGATTCTGTTAATGCTAAAATAAGTGATTAAAAAATCTCAAATTGCCTGAACGATATTTTTCGAAATCAGTTTGCTGCAAATGTCATATGCTGCGCAGTTGCAAAATAACTGAAAACTCCGGTCCCGAGTCTCGATGACCTTTCCAATAAGCATTAAAATACTACATTTCTACAATTCAATAGGGCCCAACATATATTCCCCAAATTCGTCATTAGCTCTCAAGCTAGAAGACGATGGATATCCGAATCGAGAATATTTTTTTTTCTGTGGCATTGATATGAGACTTTCCGTTCATGATACTAGCACCATTGCCATCAATAATATTATTTCCTTACGTTAAATAGATTAACATTTGAAGTTGATCACTCTGAACATTGCACAATATGTAACCAAAAATATTTATAATCTTTGTATCATATACATTTTGATTGTCCGATTCATACTACAATGAAATCTCTAATCTCTGATTGTTTCAATAATTTTCGTATATATCCTAAGTAATATCACTCTTGACACGCCAAAAAAATCCCAGCTTTTATATCGTATGCTCTTCAATTACGCTTTTTTGTAAGGAAAGAATAGTACGAAAAATGATGTCCCTTCTATTATGTCAAACCCTTGTAATAGAAATACATTTTTCAAATTCCATAAAAATATTCTGATAACACCAGAAAATAGAGAAAAAATTACAAAAAAATGTGAATAATGTTGATTGTGCAAAAACTTATACGAAATTGAAGTTCTTTGAAAGTGAAGAAAACTACACAAAAAAATCTCCCAATTGGAAGATCAAAACTAGCCGATCAACTACTGACATCATATGGGGGACTGGGGCAATGTGAAAATTCTCATGAACGAACCAGATGATAGAAGGAACAAAAATGAAAGAAACTACCTGTACGTATTACGCGTATCAACAGAATCCTCACTGGACAGAACTAGGAAGTTAACATTGAATAGACAAATTTTTCAAAAAAAATCGATGAAAATTGAGTTATTTCTTGTGAATTTATAATAGAAAACAACTACTTCCTCTGCTAAAGTCACGCTGAACATTGAACTACATCTTTAGCCGGGAAAGTAGTGGTTTTCTGTTGGATATTCACTAGAAAATTACTTTCATTTCATCGTGGATTCCCTAATTTTCAGAAAAATATTCATATTCAATATTTGATTCAAAATTTTTCTATTTTCAACATGAATACCCCCACGATAGGTCATTTCGAACGATGGAAAATAGTCACTGAAGTACGATTCCACATCTCATTTCATGAACACCCTGATCATATTTCGAAATAAAAGAACAGAAGTAGTTACGGAAACGTCACCAGAAGAAGTATAATTTTATTCATTTATGTTGCGAATTATCTCCGACAATCAGTTATCCAAAGATTCGTTACTGGAATGTATATTATATATCTTCAAATCCTTTTTCAACACGCGTCTATTTATTATTATTATTATTTATTAGCTTCACTTGTAACTAACAATTTAATGGAATCTTACAAGTTAAATTTGATCCACTTCTAGTTGTCTGGTTAACGTTGAATTTGGCAGGTGTTCATAGTTCCCGTGACAATGCATTATGGAATTTTTGTTAGAGAAAAAAAAACAAATGGCGGCTCCTAGATAGCCGACGATAACTGTTATTATGGTCTGTTTTTATTCAAAATTGTTATGTGGGAGTTTTTGGGGTCGAAGATTATGAATTTGTTTGTAATATTCACAAATTTAAGATGGCGGCTCCAAGATTGCGGACAATATCTGTGATTATGGTCCGATTATATTCAAAATTGGCATATGGGGTTTTCGGGGTCCGAGATTATGAATTATTTGTCAAAACGTTTTGTAATTATGGCTTTTATTAGCTTCACTTGTAACTAACAAACAATGTAATTGAATTTTAACCTACTTCTAATTATCGTATCGAAATGGAACTTGGTATGTTCATGTAGTTTGGATGACAATACTATAATTTGGTATTTTGGAGCTGATCTGATGATGGAGCCAGGAGGTGAATAGTGGAACTCTTCAGTGCCTACTAGTAAAATATGATGAATGTACTGAGGCCGTTTTCAGCATAGTTTGCAATTCAAAGATATGGCGAATGCACTGGTTCTCAGCATATTCGCCAAAATTTTGTTGATGAGAACTTCTATCTCATGTGTATGAATCAATCGAAGGGTGTTTCACCTTCAGTCTTTTTCAGTCTGGACAGAAAAGTTAAGAATGAAACTAAAAAACTAAAAAAACGCGCATATATGGCAAAAAGGACTTATGTTTTTTTAGTTTTATCAGAGAATAATTTTTTTAGTTTTATCAGAGAATAATTTTATTCTGAAACGTAATAACGTACCAAATCAAATTAACCCATTTGCCCTTCAAGAACAGTTCACCTATATTTTTCACTCACCGTGGAAAAGAGAAGCAGAGAAAATGGAAAATACCAAATAAGTTCGATCACGTCAAAGTGCGAAAAGTCGTTGTGCGAGGTTCCAAAAAAAACAAATTATAGATATTCATCAGGAATGTGCAACTGGTATTTCGATTCTTTGGGGACCTATGAATTACTCCGTTTTTAAAAAATCACCAGGTAGACAGTTGAGAATGCACGGAATTCAAATAACAATAACAGTACCCAACTGGGAGTGTCCTTTTGATTGACTTATTTAAACTGTGAATGCAAGTAGCAGATAGAAATAGATACCCGATCTAGCAAGTATTGAATAGAATAGTTTTGCATTTCTCTGTTAGAAAAGTGTGCCAAGATCGTGATAGCAAGGCTTTTGAAATTTTGAATGGTACTTATAACTAATGCGCTCTAATCAATCATATTGTGAAGGTACCACTTGATCGTATCGGAAAAGTGCCGCGTATCTATTACAGATACTTGTTTTCTTTGACGTCAGAACAGATAGTTATCTTCATAATTTCTCCACTACGATATTGTATTGTCAGGCGCATTTGATCGATTATGTAATACATTCGTTCGAATATGGAAAGGCGTACCTACCTACTTACGTGAGTAGTGTTATTTATTGAAATGCATCTTTTTTCTGAATTTCTAAAAGAGATTTTTTCCATTGAGTACAATTGTAACCATAGTTACAGATTAATTCATGTATTATAATTAGTAAGCGTAATTTTCCAATTATCTAACAAACCTCGTTAGCTACTATGGAAGCAAAAGTGAATGGCAGGGAATTCAATATAATATTTCTTTATAGATCACAATTTCGTAGTAACATATAAATACCAGCGGCTTCGCTTTGTGGACCATAATATGCCCAAAATGTCAACCTTGCGATCTCAAAAAGCAGAGTTCGAGAGAAATTCAAATGATTGGGTTCCAGAGAAGTGCTTATGACTTCCAAAATGTTACAATCTTGCCACATAACATTGTTTATTTTATATTAACGTTTAGTTTGTGATATTTATTGAATTTCTAATAATATATTACACAGGAGGTTCAATGGATCATCATCGGGCGACTTTTTCAAGAAGACCCATATTAAACATTCTTATAATTCCTAGTTAGTGGCACTCTAAGATTACGTAACGATATCATTCTGATTCTATTCATCAAATAGTTGATATTTTCACTTGAATTTACTTTAAATTTTTAACTTTTTCAATAGTTACCGCTTTCCTTATAATATCACGAAATTATATCACAGTGCATGATTTTTATAGTTTCGACACAGACGTCAATTTTTTTTTGTAAATAATATATCGTGTGTTTTTCACATATCATGAAAACACCCTCTAGCTTCCGTATTTTTTGTCGTAGAATAAAGGAATTCTGAGTATCGATAGATACACTGAAATAATACTCACTGCACACAAGGTGTCATCCTTTGTGATATACATTGCACGCCAGCAGCGATGGAACCCACCCATTTTTCCTTAAAAATATATTAGGGGGTAAAATAGGCCAAAAATTCCTTGGGATTGGTGTTGAGGATCCCCGAATTATTACTAATATACCTGTTTCCTAGAAAATTTTCAATCCTGAAAAATCTGAATTTGCCTCAGAAGCACCTTCGTATATTTCGTTATTTTTGAGGTAGAATCATGAAATTTGCAGGATCGATAGACACCCTGGAAATGTATTCACTGACCAATAGGAGTACCTCCAAGAGATGATGCACGCCGGAGGCTATGAGAAGTAAGACAAATTCGGATTTTTCAGGACGGATTTTTTTAAAGCGGGCCCATTTTGCTCCCTAAGCTAATATAATTTTGAGGAAAAATGAGTGGTTCCATCGCTGCAGGCATGCAGTATATTCATAACCGATCGAAGTTTATTGCCGCCCCGGAGTTTATTACCGCCCAAGAAATTTATCATCGTTTCCGGAGTTTATTCCGTTTTCGTAAGTTTAATACTTCTTAGGTGTTTAGATATATTGTATTAAATGTATCCGCTTTGCTTAAATATATTCTTACTCCTGTATTATTTGTTCCACTCCAACCCTCGCAAGGAAAATTGTTATATATTTTTTGCAATAAATGTTCTATCTTCTATCTATCTATCTATTTTGGGTTAGACACCCTGAAAAAAATGAAATCCTTTTTCGCCTGTCCGTCCACCTGTCTATCACAGACATTTTTCGGAAACTGTTCGACGTAGGATGATGAAACTCATTGCGGAAGATAGTAAATACTAGTGATTTAAATGAGAGTGTCAGCAGAAGGTGGTTTTCAAATTATTACTGGTAGGGATTAATCAAAGAGATTTTGACAAAATAAATATTACAAAAAGATAACGATAGCTATAAAATGAATAAATATAGAGATATCTAAGCTCACATGGAGAGTTCAAAAAAAAATAAAGGATACAAACTAGTTAGCGTCCTTGAAAAATAAGCAGGCAGGACACACAGCTCTCTAGTAAATCATTCGAGTCACCTCATGTGAGGTAAAATCAACAATGGTCCAAGGTTTAAAGAGGAATCAAAAACGAAAAACGTCTTATTCTTCAAAACTGCTGACTACAAATACCTATACAATAGGTGTATGTCGGTCAAATATCCATAAAAAACAACTACTTCTCTGGCTAATGCCTCGACGGAAGTTGAATGAAGTCCGATGAATAAACGTGCAAAATCCTACAAGGTACTTTGCAAATGTTTGTTGCGAAATGGATCAATATTAACCACTTCACTCAGGCTGACCACCTGTGGACCGGTTTCGGGGTATTTGCCCCTTATCAGGGTGGGTCAGCCTGGGCATCCTTGAGGAATAAGACATTTTTTATTTCTGATGGAATATCAGCTGGCTATCGATATGTCTTTTTGCAGATTCAAAGAGGAACTTCACGTCTGAAATTTCCGTTCTATTCGCTAGTGTTAATAAGTTCATCTCATGCTGAACATGAGTACGGTTGTTGGGGTTGAATGGAAAATATTTTTTATTGACATAATCTATGAATAAGTTCTGAACCCGTTCAAGTTAATTTATATATGTATATATATTTATATATGTATATATATATATATATATAATATATATATATATATATATGTATATATATATATATATATATATATGTATATATATATATATATATATATATATATATATATATATATATATATATATATGGATATATATATATATATATATATAAATATATATATAATATAAAGCATCAAATTATAGATAGTGACACCTATAATCTGTGCGGCGAAGCTTAGACCTAATATCGTGGAATTTTAATGGCACGCAATTTCGTGCACATTAATAGATCACCGACAGATGCCAGCATAGGCCAACCCACGACAACAATTTCGTGCCATTAAAATTCCACGATATTAGTCTTGGATTCGTAACAAATTTCTCTTTATCCATATATATATATATATATATATATATATATATATATATATATAAATGTCGTACCCAGGGTTCCATAACACAGATTCATAACTCAAAGCACTATATACAGAGTAAAGAGAGTCTGTAATTTTTTTGATTCACGACTAGTTCTCATTATGAAACCTTTTCAGTAATGTAAAATATATGCTAATCGAATAGCATTTCAGACTCGAATAGTAAATATCGACCTAGCAAATCTATTTCGAATATTATTCCCAAGTCCTTCATTTCCGTAACAGTTTTGAAGGAACGGGAAGATATTTGATAAGAGTGATCTAGAATGCTTTCTCCGCGTCTAAATAAAATTTGGTTACACTTTTAGAAATTCAGATATAGATCATTTACCTCACAGTAATCATGAAGATTATTGATGTCCTGCTGCATTAGTGTGATGTCGTCAGCATCAGAAATTGAGTGCTATATTTTTGGATCAGCCGCATATATCAGAAAATTGGCGAATCGGAAACATTGGGAAATGTGTGATAGGAGTGGCCTCAAATGGGATCCTTGAGGCACTCCAGAGGTGAATTAGCGATATTCTGATTTATGGTTACCAATTGTTACTGTAGTATGACGAGGGGGCCAAGTATTCAAGGCACAAAACACGTAGGTTCTTGCAAAGCTAATATATTCAATATAGAATACAAAATGCAAACTATGTAAGCATAAATATCTCTAACAATATTCAGCCAGCTAGCGCCTCAATTCCCTCGAGACTGCCCCAATTCGACTGACTGATAACTTGACATGTTCTTCCTCTTGTCTATTACATTACATTATATTACAGTTACCGCTTGACAGCGATCAGTCACATAAGATTCAAGCCAGTTTAGTAGATTGCCGTTTATCCCGACTCCAGCGAGCTTCTGTAGCAAGACTGAGTGCTCGATTTTGTCAAATCCTTTGCTGAAGTCGGTGTTGATAGTATCAACTGATCGTTTATTCATCAAGCCATGTTTAAATAACTGTTATTTGTTTTGTTTTGAAATGATAGATAGGTAAAAATCACGCATAAGTAAGCTGTTCATACATGTTGTTTCCAAGAGAGACAAACTATTCAGGTATATGTACCACGAAAAAAATACTTTCCATCAATGAAGTTATGTAAATAAATTACATAAAATAGCATTGGATAAGTTAAACTCGCACTCCAACGATTTTACTTATTCGAATGTACAATATGCGATCCACATGCATAATGATTGGTTGCAAATGACAGTTATCAACTGTCCTGGTTTTGTGTTATCATCATTAACATTGGTCGGCAATAGAATCGTTATCAAGAGGGCTCTATACCAACTTGAGAATATTTCGTTCTCACCTCCATTTTGCGATTTCGATGCGCCTTTCTCAGATCAGTTGAGAAAGTAAGTAATGTATTTTTTAATTGACTAATGCAAATTCATATTCAAATGTGCATATGGTTCTTCGAACATTGGTATGGTTTCATATACCTCTGCAATATTTTCATATCCAACCTTAGAAAAGTCTAATAGAAAATCAGATCCATGGTTTTTCAAGAACGCTATGGTCAGTTAGCCTACTTGCTTTCAGATCAGTTCAATCCAAGGAAAGGAACGATAGTCTACTAAAGCTGCTTGGAGACCAACCTCACCTTCACGTGGTTTGAGGGTAACTAGCCGCAACCTCGCGGCAAATGAAACCGTTTGTAGACATTGGTATGGACTGCAGCGACTCGACTGACGAGGCTCTGACAAACAGACCTAAATCCAAGCTGTATGGCACCGGGGTTTCAAAAGAAACGGTACCGCAATGGAGTTCCCCTTCACAGGGTTGGACCAAGTCCTTTTCCCTCACTCGTGGGTAGAAATGACCAGTGACACGAAATACCGAGAGGAAATGAAGACAACTCTTGACCTTCTCTGTTGATGATGTTCCTTTCAAGGCTCTAGAGAATATGCAATTCCGAGTGTACTACGGGATCGGAAGATAATTTTTTAGCGTACTGAACAAACAATTAAGAGCATTCAGATGAACCTCTAGCACTGTGAGGTAGCCACGGCAGTACTTGCAGTTGCTATGGGGTCAGGTGAAGAGCTTTTGTATATTCTTAGCAGGTAAGATACAATGGGCCAAAATAAAATGCCCAAGTGTCATCAGAGGCTACGGCCAGACGAGCCTGCAGGTGGAGTTTTTAGTGGGTGAATCTATGTAATTCAAGAGATTATAATAAAAGTCTCCGCAACCCACACAAATGTTGACACTTCAAATCTGCCAACAAATTTAACTAGGTAATCTGATAATGTTTTGTGATACACTAGCACGGATTTTTCTGCTTATGACCAATAAGATTAAAGCTGCTGCTAGGTTGAATGTGCCGGTTGGCCGACCAGCGCCAGTTCTCGACCATTATTCACGCATAACACGCTCTAAAATAAGAAAATGATTGGACACCATGCAAATTAAACTTCATTTCCACTCTCCAAATTCGGGTGCAGTAAATGGAAAGTAGATCATAAAATTTCCATTTTAGTTTCGGTTTAAAAATAGATTGAAATACATTGTTTAGATAGGAATCAAACTAGTTTATTATAATTTTTTACTTTAAACCAAAGTGACCGTCTAACTGGATTATAAAATGAACTATTCCCAGTTCTCGACCGGGGCGGTCAAAAACAGGGTTCAAGGTCACATCCTTTTCTAACTTATAGGATGCAGATCTCTTTTCGCTCATTTTATGAAACAATTTGGTTTATATCAATGACAGTCTGGCCATATGTCGACCACCATTTATCTCTTATACATTTCCAAATATTCATACGGCTTTTTTATGGTCGAGCAATGGAGGAAACGACTATTGCCGCAATAGTTTTATCCTTATATAAATTCCTGTTTCTATGTGTAAAATAAAGAGAGGTTATGAAAATTTTGTAGATGTCGTCTACAAAGAATACAGAAACAAGCAACTCCAGAAAAGCCTAAACAAAAGATAAAGAGGAGGGAACGAAAATGGTTTCGGTATCCTTCAGAACAATCAGAGAGGGTACTGGGAGAAATGAAAAAGCGTCTGGGAATCAGGGAGGCGAGTAGACCGTTCAGAATGCCTAAAACAATAATAATTAAGCGTCTCAGGGATCGAAAAGGGCCTCGAAAAAAAAAACTTAATCAGAATGCATTCTTACTGCCAAAGTTGAAAAGTTGTGGAGTGGATAATTAATAATTATTGACATTAACTGAACGAAAACCGGTGCAACAGCGGTTAACAATCAGTGCGTTGAGGTCGAGAAATGACTGATGGCGCATAGGTATGTTCATTTCGGATTTTTTCGCATTTTCTGTAACCTATAAACAAAAATCTTCAATTTGTAAGATAATTTTCATATTGTGAAGAAATATAAATTAATAATGAAATGTTCATATAAGGTACCTATTTCACATATTTTTTGATTCATTGACGTTTGAATTTCTCTTAAGTGGTCGAAAACCAGCACACTCAGCCTAATTGTAGGTAATTGGAGATATCCACTGCTGGGGTCAGATTCATACTGTGGTTTGCTTGATAAATAAACACAAATCAAAATATTCACCAGCAACTTCTAATTATTCCACCTGTCAGACCGCTGATCTTGAACTCCCCCTATACCAACATCTACTCTCGTTAAAGATTTTCGTTAAAGATTGTTCACAACAGCCTCAAGATGTACAATCACCTACCAAATCATGTCAGGAACATTAATGAGCCCACTCATTTCAGAAAGGCCACCAGAGACCTTTTTGGTGAAAGGCCCCATTATAGTTCACGAGAGTTTTACGGAGACATTTAAAAAACAAATCTTTGTCCTTTCAAATCTTGATATTTGATTATTATATTTTTACACTTTGATATGGGTTCTAAAATTGGAGTGTTTGTGTTTAATTGTGTTATATTTTTTTTTATTCACACGAAGCTCATGTTCCTCATGTTATTTATGTTTCTTATACATACATAAAATTAATATTTACTTTGTCAATAAGATTTACTCTTTGGACAATAAAGCATATTTATTATCATCATTATTATTATAGTGGAGGACGTGCCTTTACAAGTTCTTCAACAAATGTGGTTTTTGCACGATTTCCCCCTCCCCCTCATCTTCGAGTCATTGTCCGCGATTATTTAGATACAGTGTTTTCCAATCGGTGGATTGGCGGAGCAGGTCCAATTGCTTGGCCCCCACGGTCTCCAGATTGCAACCCGCTGGACTTCTTTTATGGGGACATGTAAAGGGGATAGGTTATGGTGCAGAACCAGTGCCTTCCATCGAAGTTCTTACTGAACGAATTATGGATGCCTTCCACACCGTGGATTGCTGTCATGATCCTGTTTTGTTACGTTACGAAGTGAATGATAAGTCATACGACCAAAACCACAAACGCTTTCGCTGCGAACCTTATCAACTAAGAGGCGTTACATGCTCATTGACACGTTACGAGCATTTGATACAAATGGGTAACCCCTATCTCAAGATAATGGGCAAAATATGGTCCGTTTGTATTTATTACGCGTGTCAAATTGGTAATCCATTACATGCAACAGTTCTCCGACTCCGTAAGTCGTAACGTAACATGTTCGTTGTATGTTACAGGGAACTTGACAAAATGGGTATTTACCATTTAAATTTCCCCAAATTTAAAATGAAAAATAAAACTCCATTAAAATATAAAATAACCTTTACACTGTTTGTGTTACTCCAATCATTAATTACATTCATCCCACTTAGACAACATTCCGACTTTTATAATAACTCAAAGGGGTTTATTAAATAATCGCAGTTTATGCGATCCATAAACCCTGGCACAGTATACATTGTCAAAGCAAATTAAATTCGGCAGAGAACGAACGAGTTAGTGATGGCCTGGCCCCCCACCAAGTGTCAGAGTGCCGAGAAACCAAATTCCTCACACCTTTCCTGCTGCGAGGAGATCGTGTTTCTATAAAGCGGCACATCAATAATCCTTTCGAAATGGGTTTGAAGAAGGTATCAGGGTCAAACACCGTCACGCCGTTTAGCGTTAGGAATAGAGAATATATTGTAATTTAGTAATGGAACATCTCCATTTTATCAGACAAGTGTCCTGCGAGAATAGATCGCCTTGGTGAGGTATTATTAATTATTTGACTTGCAACCAATATCAATTTTCAAATTTATTCATACATCATTATCCTTGTTCTACATTGTTACAAGCTTTCATTTAGTTTCACCTGTCCCGATGTTTGTCATCAAATCTTGCAAATTAAATTCGATCCACTTCCAGTTGCCCGATTAACGTGATATTTGGCAGGTGTTCATAGTTCCCGTGACAAAACATTATGGAATTTTTGAGAAAAAAAAATGGTGGCTCTAAGATGGCGGACGAGATTTGTGTTTATGGTCCGATTCGACTCAAAATTAGTATGTGGGGGTTTTCGGAGTCGGAGATTATGATTTTTTTTTCAAAATTCACAAATTCGAGAAGACGGCTCCAAGATGGCGAACGAGATTTGTGTTTATGGTCCGATTCGACTCAAAATTAGTATGTGGGGGTTTACGGGGTCGGAGATTATGAGGTCGGAGATTATGAATTTTTATTCAAAATTCACAAATTCCAGATGGCGAACGAGTTTTGTAGTTATGGTCCGATTATATTAAAAATTGGTTGTTTTCGGGGTCAACGACTATGAATTTATTCTCAAAATTCATAAATTCAAGATGGCGGCTCCACATGGTTGTGATAATGGAACGTTTCTATTCGAAATTAGTATGTCGGATTTTTGGGGTCAGAGATTATGAATGTAGTCGAAGATTATTGTGTTTTTGTCAGTATTCATAAATTGAAGATGGTGTTGGTTTTTCCAATGAATAACTTACTAATTGTTCGAAAATATGTATGAACTTTAATGAAAATACTTTGACATATTGTTAAATCAACAATGACATTAATACTATTCTTTCTCAAAATAACACATACAAGATGTTCTAACGTATGATGATAAAAATATAAACACAAATCCAACACTCCCCCTTAATCATACGTTCTTAAACTCATCATTTGTACAAATTTTTTGTGTTTCGGACCATTCAAAGCTTTTGTCAATATATCTGCAATCATGTCATCTGTAGTTTTGTAGTTGACAGATATATTTCCTCCTTCAAGGATTTGCCGAACAAAATGGTGTCTAATGTCTATATGTTTTGTTCTTCGATGATAAATGGGATTCCTGATTAATTTTGCAGCTCCTTGATTATCGTTGAACAAAACAACTGCTTCATCTCTCCCAAAAAGTTCTTGCAGAAGTCCTCTCATAAATATTGCTTCCTTAAACCCCTCTGTGATTGCCATGTAATTAGGCCTCTGTACTGGATAATGCCACAGTCCTTTGCTTTCTTGATTCCCAAGAAACTGCTGCACCTCCTAGTGAAAATACGAATCCAGTGTATGATTTTCTGTCATTTTCATCATTTGCCCAGTCTGCATCCACAAATCCTTCTATATCATCTCCTGTCTTCTCAAATGTCAGACAATAATTGGTCGTACCTCTCAGATATCTCAAAACTCGTTTTGCTGCTCTCCAGTGTATTTCATCATAATTATTGTTAAATTGGCTGAGTACACTACATGCATGAGTTATATCAGGTCTAGTTCCCACAGACAAATACATTAAGGATCCAAGTAGCTGTTGATAAGGAATCTTCTCCATTATTTCTTCATCTTGTTCATTTGGCTTCATCAATTTTTGATTCACATCCAATGGAGTATTAACAGGATTTGAATTATCCATATTGAATTTTTGTAATAGATCTTCCAAATACTGTTGCTGGTCCAAATAAATTGTATGGTTCGTCTATCTCTTCTTATTCTTAAACCAATACAAAACTTGGCTTCCCCTAAACCTTTCATCTGGAATTCCTCCATCAAATTATCTTTTAGTTCCTTTTTCTTTTCGTCATGATTGGAAAAAATCAAGAAATCATCCACCCAAATTGCTATCATCACAATATAATTAACATCTATATTGTAATAAATGCAGGGTTCTTGATTTGTTTGTTTCATTCCCAATTTCGATAAGGTAGAATGTAACTTTTTATTCCAGCTCCTTGATGCTTGTTTGAGTCCGTAAATCGCCTTTTTTAACAGACAAACTCTGCCCATATCGGTTTCCACGTCAAATAATTCGGGCTGTTCCATAAAAACCTCTTCTTCTAATTCTCCGTTCAAGAAAGCCGTTGTCACATCCGTGTGATCAATATCTGAATCATGGTCAGCAGCAATTGCGAATAAAATTCTCATAGACGAATGTCTCACCACTGGAGCAAAAGTCTCTGTATAATCAATACCATATTCTTGTCTATAGCCCTTTGCTACAAGTCTCGCCTTGTGAGTTATTCTTCCATCTGCTCCCGATTTCAATTTAAAGACCCATTTATTTTTAACTATTTTCTTATTTTCTGGTCTATCCACCAGTATCCACGTTTTGTTATGAATCAGTGATTCATATTCTCTCTTCATTGCTTCAAACCAATTATTATTTTCTGGAATAGAAAGCGCCTCTTCTACTGATTTTGGCTCGTCTAAATTTGTACACTCTATATGATATAGATACATATCTGAAGACCATTTTCTTGGTTTTGGAAGTCTTTCGGATCTCTTACTGGAAACATCTACAGTTTTACTGATATTTTGTATATTTTCGTCTTGACTCACCTTTTCATTGTCATCTGATAAGTACCTGTATTTCTGTTTGAACTGCTTCTTCTTTCTGTCGATTGTCATTTGGGGATTCAATTATACGTATTTCTTTTTCATTCTCACTCCCAATCATTACTTCTTCAGTCTTCTCTCCTGATATTCTCACTTGGTCATTAGTGCCTTCTTCTATGAATACAACATCTCTCGCAATTATTATTTCAGGGGGACATTTTTCATTGATGAGTCTGTAGCCTTTGGTATTTTCACAATACCCAGTGAAAATATACCCTTTAGATTTCGCATCCCACTTCGTACGTTTTGCTTCTGGAATTCGGGCTAGAGCTCGACATCCAAAAACTCTCAAATGTGGAAGATCAACTTTTCGACCTGTCCACGCCTCTTCTGGGGTCATATTTTCAACTGCTTTCGTAGGCGAACGATTTTTAAGATATGTAGCCGTATTTAACGCTTCTCTTTGAAAGATTGGCATCTTGTAGCATACTTCTTGCCTTATCAACAAGAGTTCTATTGACTCTCTCAGCTACACCGTTCTGTTGAGGGATATACACCACTCTTGTTTGGTAAATAATTCCACAATCAGAAAGATACTTTTTCATCTCTGTATTCAAGAATTATTTACCATTGTCAGTTCGGAACATCTTTATTTTCTTCCCTGTCTGATTTTCCACTAAACTTTTGTTCTTTGAATTTCGATTTGACTTCACCTTTGTGTCGAAGTGGATAAATGAATGTCTTTCTTGTGAAATCATCAGTGGAAGTCAAAACACATCTTGCTCAACCCCAACTTTCTTCACTCATTGGTCCGCAGATATCTGAATGAACAAGTTTCTCTGCCGCTCTTTTTCTTGATGATTTGAAAACTTGTTTTGTACTTTGACACAAGGAATACATTGTTTATCATCTTCTGCATCACTGAATTTGATTCCTGTTGCCATACCTTCTGCAGGGAGTTTCATTGACTTCCTACAAAAATGTCCAAGCCTTCGATGCCATAAACGATGACACATTCTGGTTGACGTCAAATTCAACTGGTGTACGTTTTTGTTGAACAAAGTCGATTGATTTAATTTGGATATCTCGGATTCAGCTGAACCACTTATCAGTATATCACCATTTATTTCAGAATTATTTTCTTCCAGTATTTGACAGCCTTCTTTGGAGAAAATTACTATTAGGCCTTTTTCTACCAATTTGTTCACTGATAATAAATTTGTGGAAAGTCCAGGAACGTACATGACATCTCCTATTGTCACTTCTTAAGAATCAATCTCTATCTTGACTTCCCCAGTTCCCTCAGCTCGAAGCTTGTACACTGTAACACTGGAAATTTCTTCTGTTGTTTGTTTGAACTCCTTTCTTTGGAGTGCTCTCCTTTCCCGCTTTGACCTTTCACCTGCTTGTTTTTAAAGCACTGAAAAGATTTGTGACCCATCTTGTTGCAACGGAAACAAATGACTTTGGAACTTTTCTTCTTATCTTCTGAAGTGGACAAGAAAACATTTTCCGTAGCCTCAGTATATTGTCTTGATCCTTGTTGAATCAAAATATTTCGTACATAGTCGCTAGATATTTTAGCATTGGAACTTTCCATAGCCATAATCATAGGATCATATTCTTCGCCCAAGCTATTTAGCATAATGACACCAATGGATTCATCTTCAAAACCAGCTCCTATGGCATCTAACTTTTGAGTGATCGACAATATGTCATTCAAATACTCTTCCATCGTTGAATATCCATTTTGTTTCAATCGAACTATTTTTTTAATTTTCCCTTCTTTCGAAGAATTACAGCTTCTCACTATTGGGTAAAGTGACTCATCTATCATCAAATATATTATCGACTTTGCTTTCGAATCTCTTCTAGGGTCTATTTCTTCTCCTTTAACTACCGCCCATAATTCTTCGCCTACCAGGAACATTTCCATACCAAATTTCCAAGTACTGTAATTATTTCTTTCTTCTTACTTTTTTATTGTCGGTAATGAACCCAAACTACTAGTTTGCACCAGAACTTGGGATCCTGCAGTCCTACTGTTCGACTCCCCATTACCACGCATAGTTACTCAACCTCAGAAATAATTTCAACTATCTTCTGAACTTTACTGTTATTGGCTTTATTGGCGTCCTGGGCCCATAACCTGTTGGTTTTTCCAATGAATAACTTACTAATTGTTCAAATATATGTATAAACTTTAATGAAAAAACTTTGACATATTGTTACATCAACAATGACATTAATACTATTCTTTCTCAAAATAACACATACAAGATGTTCTAACGTATGATGATAAAAATATAAACACAAATCCAACAGATGGCGTAGGAGTTAATCTTCAGATGGTCTCCTCATTGAAGAACTAGATAGCTCAGAACTTACAGGAAAAAGGCCTCATAATGACTATGCATTAACAAAAATGCATAGATTAAGGTGTACTTACTGAAAAGCACAAAATAAAATAATTATTAAAAAAACCTTTTTAAAGACAAGCTATCATTCAAATGCGCTAAAAAGTGAATATGGATGTGTGACGTAGGTTATTCCGTGAGTTATAGATTCAAAAGCTTGTCGCGCAAAGTTTTCAGTTCGAATACAGAAGCGACAAGCTTTTGAATCTATAACGCACGGAATAACCTACGTCACACATCCAAAGCTATTATTTTTTACTTTTCAGCGCATTTGAATAAAAGCTTGTCTTTGAAAAGGTGTTTTTATTATTTATTTTACTTTTAATTGAAGATTGGAATAGCGGCAACAAGGACAATAAAAAGTGGCCTGTAAGAAAATTTTCCGAATTTTCAAACATTTTGTTATTGATGTACATTTCTTCTAGTATATAGGGAAGGGTGATCAAATCTTGCGTGCGAAGAGACCATTCATGAAGTAAGTACAAGGCGAAAACATATATAAGGAATATTGATTTTTCAGGTGACGATAGACATTTGGGGCACGGTAGTGCCTCCGCCAAATTCGAGCTCAAAAGCACGGCTGTCTTTACCATTTTCTGGAGGAACACTTTCGACACCATGATAACTTCGCGCTGGCGACATCGAAGGGATTGATTTTTCATTCAAATACAAATTTTCAAGCTGATATAAAATCAACATGAAGTTTCAACTACTACAGAAATAGGAAACAAAAAAATTGGTTGGATCTTTTCTGTATTATAGACCAAGATTCTTTCAAAATATACACTAAACATATGTTTGTCATTTGACTGGACAAAACAGATTCAGATGATTCCTTACTTCCTACTACCTACCACGTATAAACATTGACGGAGGCAAAAAGGCTATTCACCCCGTTTTTTTTGTGATTCGTAATAAGAATACGTAAATTCGAAACCGCAGCTTCAAATTTTCAATTGTTCTCTTATAGAAATCTATAAGAGAACAATCATAGTGCACTAATTGTATGAAATATGATAATGTTTCACTTTTCCAAACTGCCAACTAATGCAAAATACCATTATGGATTTGTTTTACTGAATATAATATATTAATAGGAAAAATAAATAATAGTTGAAAAAAACTAAAGAACACGCTTTTATAAAAAACCAAACTGAAAAGATAGAAAATAAGAAAAATATCATTTTATTTTAAAAAAAGCGTGGGGTGCATGGTATCAATTACCTGTCATCTGATACATTTCTTACTTTACTGCCCTAGGTGTGTAATGTACTATATAATTATTGATACCATGCACCCCACGCTTTTTTTTAAATAAAATACATTTTTTTTTCTATTTTTTTTAGTTTGGTTTTCTATAAAAGCGTGTTTTTTAGTTTTTTAACGTGTAGAAATCTCCGACCCCAAAAACCCCACATACTAATTTTGAATAAAATCGGACCATTTTGGAGCAGCCATCTCAAATTTTTCAATTTTTACAAAAGAATCATAATTTTCGACCACGAAAACCCTCAATACCAATTTTGAAGCAATCGGACAATAATCACAAAACTTGTCCACCATTTTAGAGCCGCCATCCTGAAATTTTTAATTTTGACAAAAGAATCATAATCTCCAACCAAGAAAACCCTCAGATACCTATTTTGAAGCGAATCGGAACATAATCACATAACTCGTCCGCCATTTTGGAGCCGCCATTTCGAATTTTTCAATTTTGACAAAAGAATCATAATCTCCGATTAGAAAAACCCTCAGATACATACTTTGAAGCGAATCGAACCATAATCACAAAACTCGTCCACCATATTGGAGCCGCCATTTTGTTTTTGTCCACACAAAAATTGTTCAATGCATTGTCACCGGAATTATGTACACCTGCCAAATTTCAAATCATTCAGACGTCTGGAAGTGGGTGAAAATCAAGTCCAAAGGAGTCGGTTAGAAACAAACATAGAAGTGAAGCTGATAATGATCATAATCTCCGACCCCAAAAACCCCCACATACCAATTTTGAAAAGAATCAGACCATAATCACCTAAGTCGGCCGCCAACCGATTTTTAATTTTCACAAAAGAATCATAATATTCGACCCCAAAAACCCCCACATACCAATTTTGACTAGAATCAGACCATAATCACAAAACTTGGCCGCATTTTAAAGCCGCCATTCTGAATATTCCAATTTTCACAAAAGAATCATAATATTCGACCCCAAAAACCCCCACATACCAATTTTGAATTGAATCAGACCATAATCACAAAACTCGTCCACCATTTTGGAGCCGCCATTTGAATTTTCAAATTTTACAAAGAATCATAATTTCCAACCACGGAAATCCTCAGATACCAATTTTGAAGCGAATCGGACCATGATCACAAAACTCGTACGCCATATTGAAGCCGTCATTTTGTTTTTTTTTACACAAAAATTTCTTAATGCATTGGAACCGGAATTATGTACACCCGCCAAATTTCAAATCATTCGGACGTCTTGAAGTGGGTCAAAATCGCGCCCAAAGGAGTCGGTTACAAACAAACAAACAAACATACAAGTGAAGATAATATAAAGCGTGTAAAAAGCGTGTAAAATCCCTATTCCAGTGTGAAAATGTGTTTTTCTATTGAACCTTTTTTTCATTAAATTTGGCAACATAGCACATAATTATACTGATAGTACTAATATCAAAGAGAAGCTTCTTATCTTGATTTCGACATCAATATACTGGGCGAATTTGAAATGACATATTCTCAACGTTGGCCAAATGGCCTATTAAATTAGAATAAGTTTTCAAAATAGTACAACAATACTTGTGAAATGTGCGGATTTCAAAATAATTCCATTAATTAGGATTACGAAGAAAATGTTCTTAATTATTTTTAATAAAAACAAAAAATTATTTGAAATACTACACTGATTAAACATATTTCCACGATAATATGCCAGTCCAGTTTTGCCATGTTCATGATTTCACAACATAAATGTGCAAAAATATATTTTGAGAGGAAACCGTAACCGTACTGGGGTAATATTTGATTACATTTGCTAGCATAGTTCTTCTTCTATAATCAACAAAAACACAATCAATAAATACTACATTCACCTGACCTGAGGTGAACATTTTGAATAATTTCAAATAGCGTTAATATTTGGAAAAGTATGACATTTTTAATGAAGTCAAATTCAGTTGATGAGGTGGGTCATCAGCAGCCCTCGCAGGGTTTCCGTTGGATTTTGTATACGAAATCATTTTCTTTGTTTACCCTATCTAATAATATAATTTTTTTTAAGTTTGTTTCCAAAATGGCTCTAAATTGGTAGCCGAAATTTCTAGAGTTGGCTCAACCCCTAAACTTTCCGCATATATATCTGGACATAACCATATGCGTTCATCATTATGATCAGGCAAATTTTGTAGTTATTGTAGAGCAGGTTGTCTCATTGGAACTACATTACCATAGATATATTCCTAGACATAGAAGGAGCTCTCAACAATACTTCTATAGACTCAATCATCAGGTCTCTCGGACAGAGAGGGGTCGAGGAACCTTGGGTGACCTGGACCTGGACTCAATGCTAAGAAACAGGATGATTCACAAAACATTGATGGAGCAGACTGTAGTGGAACGAGCAGCCTGATGATGCCCACAGTTTTGTTTTCTAACAACTAAGATGTTTCGAAAAAAAAAGGTGACAAAACCCTTGGGTGCACTGACAACAAGAGGCTCTTTACTAGGCAATTGGATAGATGGACTCGGATGGACTAAGCGTCAACCCCCAAAAAAGCCACATAAGTAACATTCACTCGAAGACGGAAACTGGAAGGAAACTGAGGAAGGAAAATCATAGGAGCGGCAGTAAAGGCTTTAAGTAGCCAGGAAGTGACGTCCCAACTTATATGGACTTGCAAAAACGAACTGACAACCCTGGCAGAACGAATATGTTGAGTTGGGTGCCAGGGCATCAATGCTATGCAGACAAAGAAAAAGCCGACAAAGTTGCTAAGAGAGGATCGGGCAGACAGACCCCTGAAGTACCAATGCATATAGTACGAACGTCTGTAGAAGAGTGGATCTGGAAAAAAGCAAGTACTACTGGCAGAATATCCCAGGTAACAAATACAGGAAAGAGTATATTGAGGACTCAGAAAAAAACAGCAGACTTGTTAAGTTTAAACAGGGAGCAATTGAAAACCATAACGGGCTCATGTCTGGACATGCGCCGGTGAAAGAGCACCTCTATATTAATGGTACAGTTGCAATCTAACCTGCAGACTACGCGGAAAGGAATAAGAGATACTGTGCAACTGTGGAGCTCTAGATTGCAGAAAGCCAATCAATTGCGAACCAAAACTATATAGCACACACCCGGTACAAATGGCCAAGATGCAATAGGCCAAAAGGCACGAGTGTCATCGGCAGCCACGGCCAGACGAACCTACGGGGAAGAATTTATAGTGGGGACATCTGAGGATTCAAGGACTCAAAAAAAAATATATTATTTCAACAAATTCCTAACAAAATGAATTGTCTTAAAAACACAAAAACATATTTATGACCCAAATTGGCTCTAAATCGTGTAAAAATTGAACACGTCTCTCACCAAAGTAATTTTCGTATTCTTACAATTTTTAATAATACCTCTATGATCATTTGATATAATATATTGAATTGATTACTTTATTATATGATGAACTGCCTGAACTTTGTATTCAATTGAAACTTTACATGCTTGAAAACATTATTATCTTGATACCGATCAACATTTAATTGTAATTCCCGATGGAAAAAAATATGAAAAACTCTATCATACGTCTAATAATGCAAACTTAATTGTTTTTTTAATAATGTATTGTTACAAGAGGACGTAATTCAAAGAACCATTGTATATGGAACAGTATTTTATTGTTAGGTTACATTGCAAAAAACAAATGCTCTCAAACAACGTCGCCTAAACTAAATAGTTGTTAGAAGCGACAGTCAAATTATTTTATAATTCCATTGCTTTGACAATTCTTACAGCATATCAACAAAAAAAAATATAGTGTGTACTTTTTATATTTATTTACATTTATATTAACACTTCAATAGAATAAATAAAATAAATAGTTTTATTTTATAACATTCAACTCAATTATAAATGAGAAAACGAAAAATGTTTGATGAAATGAACAATTTTCACAATTTGACACACATGCCATTTCCAGTTATCATTTCGTTATCGCCATTTCCTTGCAAATTGGTAGCAGCAGGATATTACCTTTAATTGTAATTGATGATTTCGCATAATTACACCAACAGGCGCAATTCTTCTACTAATGTAGCTACTTAGACATGCTTTTGTTTATTCGAAAATTACCCGTTGTATCCTGTCTAGTATACCGGTATATTAATAAGAACACTTCTGGTAGATTCATTCATTATTCTTTTACACTTATAATTATTCATCATTTATATTGTTGAAATTATCAAGTCATGATTGCCAACTTATCGAGTATAGCAAAGCTGGTTACTAACGACCATTTTTCGCAAATAGTATAACTGTTCTTCATTTCATATTGAGAATGCTTGTATCGTTGGTTTTCTATTATGGGATTGCATGGTATATATTTCTACCTATACATATGCCATGGTCATAATCATTCGTACAATAGACGAAATACCTCAATCCATCGATAGAACTACATGCAATGATCACCTACTGCCCATTCAAGCAAGTGAAGGTTAATTCATATCCCCGATATATTTTCAGTTTTGGAGCATGTTACCGTTTTTTATTTTTCCGTCTGCCATATATTCAGTAGATCATACAGTTCAGAAAATGTTAAAGAATTTCAAAAAATACTTAAAAAAGGTTTCTTATTCGAATTTATTGAAAAATCAATAGTCATTTTTGTACCAAGCGCGTAAAAAGCCACTTATTTGCCTGTAGCTAAAACTAATAGAAATAGATTCGGACCATAAATCAATGAACTCTTTCCATTTCGAATTGCATTTCGACAAAAAAAACAATTGGATGCATAGAAGTTGGTCATATTTTCAATTGCAACACATGATTGATATTAGTTATAAAGTAATAAATATAAGATATATGGATTGTAAATGTTCCTTTCAAACTTCCTGGAAGAAAAGGTTCCGAATGTACATAACATGCATATTATATTTTTTTTACGAAGTAGAAAAAACTCAAAGTCGTCTCCACAATTTAATATGCAATCGATTAGTTAAATGTTGGTGAAAAAGTGAAAAACCATCGATCAGACATGTTTCGAACCTCAATAGGTTCATCATCAGCAGAGTTTAAAATTAGGGAGATGAAAAAATTATGGGTTAAACATTATTATTATTTATAGTCAAGAGTTCATAATAGAAACAATTTAAAAACAAAAAGGTTTGCCTTTAAGAGTTGTATATACCCTTTTTAAATTTGGGTAGGCTAAATAGCCGATACAAAATAACCCGACGACATGTGGAACGTGAAACAATGGTGGCAATGAATGGTGATCGACAGCACACAAGGAGCCATCCATCAAGCAGACTTGTAGAATTGATTGATTCTACAAGTTTTGTAAATTGTATATATGTATTGAAATACATTTCTGAAAAAGTCGCGAAAAAAAACATGATTTCAAATAAAATGGAATTTGACAGAAATTATGAAAATTCGATAATGAATTAAAAATGCTATTAAAAAAAACATAAATAAATTCCTGGATACCCAATTACCATATTATAGTTCCAGAAATATCAGAAAAAATCCTGAGATGGAAATGAAGTAGTGAGAGAGTGAAGTTTGATTACTATTGTCCACAAATTGAATAAATCCAAACTTTCATTCTACATCGAAAGGAATATCAATTTTGAGGCTTATTTTTGCTGAACAAATGGAATGATGGAATATATTCAATATCGTATGGAAACTATTGTGGAGGGAATACTTTTTCAACAAATCCATCAATACTAAAAAATTTATATGAAAAGTTTTTGTAACCATTGTTAATGGATAGAAAATAAAAATTCGCAATTCGATTTCACAAAACTCGTGCAATTTGCAGGGCAGATATTTTTGTATAAATTTGGTATCAATGCAAATAATGGAATGAATTTCAATGTGAATTATTTCAGTCGATGGAAACATTGTCTGCATTTTTCGTATTATAACAAATTTCTGCGAATAACGAAAACTGTTATTTTAAATGGACGAATATTTTTATTCATGACATTGCTTTATTCTACAAACATTTTTCTGGTTGATATACAGGATATGATGAAATAAAAAAGGTTAGGTAAAAGTTAACTCAGAATGAAAATCAATATGATGATAGGGGCACTTGCCAACTGTTACGATATCCAGCTGACTTGTTGAGAAATGGCGGCTTACGCCTTTTGAAAAAATCAATTTGATTGGTTGAATATCATTATTGTCAAAAAACATGGAGTCTAAATGGCGCAATGGTAAAGCATTTGCTTTCCGGGCGTTAGGACGTGGATTCGATCCCCACTGCAGGGTATTTTTTCAAGTCGACTCAGATTATAAGTATCTGGGTAAGATAAAATAGGCGGTTTAATAATAGTGCTGCTACACTATCTCCCCAAAATATTATTCGACTCAAAAACGCGTCAGCTATTACTATTATGGTAAATAAATTTAGTGTTATAAAATATTCCATTCTTTTTTCCAGATATTCCTAATTCTCTAAAAAAACACACAGAAAGCTTTTTTGTCCTGTATCTGCATCAAACTTTTTAAAATTTTGTTTCTATAATACCTGCATTCTTCTATTGTTATTCTCATGACTTGTGATAAAACGCATAGTCATTTTCAGTTCATAACAGATTATCAGTATGTTTCTCAGTGTGACCCCAGCGCATATATTCCATATACAGTGCATTCCATTTAAAACGAGCCACCCTGAATAACTTTTGGTACAATGATTTTCAGGAAAAATAAAAAAACACGCCAACAATAGTATACAGGGGGACACATTTTGACATATTCTTATTTGATGTTACTTCCACTATCGCACCCCCAGAGCATGTCACCATTTTTTTTAAATGGATCACCCTATATTGTTTCGCATTATCAGATGCTCCATGATGAGCAGATTTCAACAAAGTATAAAATTATGGTCTGACGCATATGGTTCGGGAGCTACAAATTATTTGAGTTGAAAACGAGCCACCCTGAATGAACTTCTGTACAATCTGTTACCTAGGTTTCATAGGTGTTTTTTTGAAGTATACTTCAAAAAAGTCTTATTTTGCCTAGTTAAGTTTGAATTCGATATTCTCTTCATTTTGTATTTGTCTCATTCTACAATAACGATTACCTACCAGGTGAAGTTACAATTGGTGTTTCTGTTTTTGTGAATTCTTGAGAAGCAATGGTTTATACGCTTCGAAAACGGATTGAAATGGTGAGTATGTACTACCAGAATGGAAATAGTGCTAGAGCTGCTGCCCGTATGTTCAATGATAATAATCATCCAGGAAGAAATATACGACACAAATACGTTTAGGAATTATTGGAACAAATTTATGGAAGCTGGATCTGTTAGCAATAAAAAGCATAACCGTTCAGGAGTTGTCAACGATGAAGCTATTTCCATTGCAGTTTTAGGGCACGTTGGACTAATGGAAAATACGCAATCTCTTACTAAGTTATCTCGAGAATCAGGAATCAGTCGTACTAATGTTCTCAGGATCCTTCATAAGTACAAATTTCATCCATATAAGATTAGACTAGTTCATGAATTGAACGAAGATAATTTCAATAGACGTATCGAGTTTTGTGAAAGTCTCACTGAACGGATCAACTTGCAGCAGAATTTCTTGAATAAAATTTGTTTTTCGGATGAAAGTACGTTTAGTTTGAATAAAATTTTCGATATTGGAGTGATACGAATCCTCATTTATACCGTCAAGTTCATACCCAACGACCTCAAAAACTGAATGTTTGGGCAGGAATTTTAGGTGACCACATCATAGGACCTTTTTTTATCGATGGTAATTTGACTGGTGAGAAATATTTGGATATGTTGGAGAATCGAATAATACCGTGCATCACTAGGGCAAATGAGGGGGATATGAATTTATTCGAACAAGAAATAGTTTTTCAGCAGGATGGTGCACCTCCTCATTATGCAGCTCCAGTGCGACAATTTTTGGATGATCATTTTCCTGGTCGCTGGATTGGCAGAAGAGGTCCTACAGAATGGCCACCAAGGTCTCCGGATCTCACTGTAGATTTCTTTCTATGGGGTCATTTGAAGTCTAAAGTGTATGAGATAGAATCAACAACATTAGAAGATTTGAGAGAGAATATCATTAGGCATTGCAGAGAAATAACTCCCGAGATTCTCAACTATATGAGGGCGGCAATGGAAGCTCGTTTGTACCATTGTATGGAAGTTGGTGAAAACGTTTATGAACATTCACTATAGAAATTTTTTTTCTTCTCATTGTGAAGTCATCAAATTTTGATTCAAGAATTTAATAAAAAATCTTTTTTTCTGATTTATTGCGTCATTTGTCTCTAGATCGAATATTTCAAAATGTGGCCTCCTGTATAAATTGTTTACCTGTTTTTTTTATTTTTACTGCAAATCATTGTTTCAAAAGTTATTCAGGGTGGCTCGTTTTCAACCAAATAATTTGTAGCTCCCGAACCATATGCGTCAGACCATATGTTTTATACTTTGTTGAAATCTGCCCATCATGGAGCATCTGATAATGCAAAACATTATAGGGTGATCCATTTAAAAAAAATGGTGAAATGCTCTGGGGGTGTGATAGTGGAAGTAACATCAAGTGTGAATATGTCAAAATTGTCCCCCTGTATACTATTGTTGACGTGTTTTTTTATTTTTCCTGAAAATCATTGTACCAAAAGTTATTCAGGGTGGCTCGTTTTAAATGGAATGCACTGTATACTTGCGATCATCTATTTGTACATGCTCTGCCTGAAAATACATTTGGACAATTTAATGTATCAATGTTTTCTGATTCGTCCGTTTTTGAGGTGTTCGATTCTACATTCTTGTCAAATTTAATACAGCATAGATTTTCGTGATTTTTACTGATATACGGAATCAAGTACTATGACTTTTTGAGAAAGCAGATCACAAATTATTGGCTACAATATAAGAATAATCAATATTTGTCCTACAGGATTGAGAGTGACACCATACAAAAAACAGAGAACACAGTTATAAGCTTCTTTTTAGTTAGTATATTATACCTATTAAAGAGGCGGTGGTTGCGAAGAATAGCAACTATGTTCATTTGAATATGTAGAATGAAAAGTTCAGAAACGAATCCATTTGACAAGTCATAACTTCTAGAATATTACGTGTATCAAAATGAGATTTGGTATAGGTGAATGGTATGTGAAGAGGAGAGTTTTCGAATATTTCTCACTTTCCGGTGTCCTCCGGTTTCACCGGAAAATGCTCCGGTTTTGAATTTTTAAATGAACACCCTGTGTATTGTAACATTTTTGGATTTCTAAGACAATTCTAGATCGGAATATGAGATTTTAAAAAGTTTTTACGCCTACTTAATTTTTTTAGAGTCACTTTCAATATTTCATCTAGGTGGCGCATGATCGGACGCGAACTAATCTGACGACCTCAGGTGATGTGCGTAGATTACAATCGTAAAGTTTTAGTGACTAGTATGATAGATAGGAATGAGAAAAGTTGGCAAAATTACATTTTCGTGTCTAACTATTATTTTTCAAATGGCGACCATTTTTTGACAAGCACTTTCCGAAAGAAGGATTTTTTGACGAATCTAACGATACCAATTTATTTGAGATTGGATCGAAAATAAGAACATAAATTAAATATTACTGAGCAAAATACTGGATAATAATTTATTTACTTTTGTCAAGTGTGCCATAGATAATAATTTATTAATTTTCACCGTAGTTAATTTTCAAAGAGCATTCTTCCTTGTTCATGACACATTTCAGCTCGTTCAATTGTTTCTTTCAACACGTTTCGTAACATTTGAGGCGTTATATTTCCAAATGCCCGTAGAATTCTTTCTCCTGAGATTTCAGGAGTGGCTGGGGCTGTTGCATAGTAAAACCTTTTCTTTAACATATCCTCAAATAAAGAAATCGAACATAGTGAGATCCTGTGAGCGTGCAGGCCACCGTACTGGACCAATGGTTGCAATTACTTGATTATTAAAATACTCTATAAAGTAATTAAGAACTTCTCTGGTATTATAAGGGGTGCTCCATCTTGTTGGAAGTAAATTCACCGTAAAACTGCTGAAGGTAGATTAGTAGATGATCCTCGATTTCATTTCGAAGAAAACCTAAGTACCTAGCCCCTGTTAACTGACCCTGAAACAATATTGTCCCAATTATTATGTTTCCAGCGAAACCAGCATAAACATTGACGCCAAAACTTCCTTGAAAACTACCCTCTCTCATTGTATGTTGATTTTGTTGGGCCCAGTACCGAGTATTTCGCTTATTGAACATACCATTATTTGTAAATTGTGATTCGTCGGAAAATAGAATGAAGTTGATAAAATTTGGGTTAACTCTGTGATTTTGAAGCATCCAATCACAAAACATTTCCCGTCTATCGCCATCGTTAGCATGCAAATGTTGATGTAACTGATATTCAAATGCTCGATAGCCGTGCTTTTTCAGTATTTTTCTTGCTGATTCGAGACTAATCTGCATTTCTTGACTAATTTCTCTTGAAAAAACCGTTTTATAAACCTCAACAATAGCAAGAACGTTAATCTCAGTCTCTTCATTTATGATAAACCTCTGTCCCGCCTCTCGATGTCCTTCTTGCCCAAAACGATTCTCAACTTACGAAAAGTACTGTTGGGATGGATGTTGCCCATTGAGATATCTCTGAGCATACAACTCAGCAGCACTCCTTGAATTTCTATGACATTCTCCAAATATCAATAACATATCCACTTTTCCACTTTGAAAATACATTATTTTGAAAAAGAATCAAACTGAAATTTTACGAAAATTAATAAACTTTTACTGTCTGCTAATGAAGCTCATGTCACTGTCATTACCTAAGTGAGTGTTTTGTTTTCCAAACAAGACTTGATGAAAATAACTGCAAAATATTATGCATGATGGCTATCCATGGCAAACTTGACAGTAGTAAATAAATTATGATCCAATTTTTTCCACAGTAATATTCAATTCATGTTCTTATTTTTAATCCAATCGCAAATAAAATAGTTTCGTTAGATTCGTAAAAATTCCTTTTTACGGAAAGTACTTGTCAAAAAATGGTCGCCATTTGAAAACTAATTTTGCCAACTTGTCTTATTCCTATCTATCATACTAGTCACTAAAACTTTGCGATTGTGATTTTCTGACATCACTTGAGGTCCTCAGATTAGTTTACGTCCGATCATGGCCACCTAGATGCAATATTAAAAGTGACTCTAAAAAAATTTAGTGGGCGTGAAAACTTTTTGAAATGTCTCATTCTGATCCAGAATGGTCTCAGAAATTCAATGTTACAATGTACAGGGTGTTCCATTTGAAAATTCAAAACCAGAGTAATTTCCGGTGAAACCGGAAGTGACTGAAAAATAAAAATATGCGAGAACTCTCCTCTTCACATACCATTTACCTATAACAAGTATCATTTTGATACACCTGATATTCTAGAAGTTATGACTTGTCTAATAGATTCGTTGACACCCGGTATATATATATATATACATATATATATAGATAGATGTCGACATTTCCGGTTCAAATTACCTCCAAAAATTTTCATCACTAGAGATGTGGCAAGTGCCAACTGAAACAGGCAGGAGGCAGATTGTTGTTGCCTCGGCTACTTCCCAGGGTACTCACCACTACACCCAAAGCCTTATCTGTCGATGTGTTCAAGTGTCAAATAGGATACAGGCGCTTCATTCTCTACTACGACGTGAATGCGCACCATGGGGGAGCACAGACACGGACGCACAAGGTGAGCACCTTATAGAATATTTTTCTGTCACAAACATACTACCTTCATAAATGCCCTAATCATCCAGATCCATTTATAACAAATCATATTCATAACTGGCAAGTATCTGATGACTCTTGGATTATAAACACATAAGATTTGATCTGGAGTCATCGGAAATGCGCCTTGAGGGTGACAGGATACGTAAAAGGCGCAATCCACACAGAGCAGGTGCGTGGTGGTTGTTATATTGTTGATATTTTGCCTAATGCATTCATTTTACATTCACCTTGTATATTGAAAAAGGATTGTCAAGTAGACATTGAATGAAGAATAATTCAGAAAACGTCACCCATTTTTAGTTAGCGAATTTTCTCCATAAAAGAAACTGAACCAAAGACTCTCTGGAAGACATTCAGAAGTCGATACTGAAATTAACATTGGTCCTTCGATCCTGAATAAAGAAAAGTGTGAAAATTTGAGTCAACAAAAATGAGTGACATCGAAAAGATGTCAGAAAATATCCAGAAAGAAAACGTCCCACGTCGAAGCAGCAGAATTCGAACTAAGACATGTGATTCGTCAAGACAACGCCCAGAAAAAGACAACATGGAGAGTGCTGAACATTTGGTCGACAATGAAACTACCGCTAATGCCCAGAAAGAGGTTGCCCAAGTGAAATTTTCAGCGATGATGGCTCCGATTTAAGAGGAGCAGATCGAGAATTGAAAGAAGGTTTAGTCGAGTTCAACCAGGATGAATTCGTAAGAAAATTGTCTCTCAATGGAATTACTTGGAAATGGAATCCTCCAGGAGCATCAAACATGGGCGGCATCTGGGAAAGGTTAATTAGATCTGTGAAAGTGACTCTTAAAGCGGTTTTGAAAGAACAAGCACCATCAGAAGAAGTTTCACACACATTATTCTCAGGAGTTGAATACATGGTCAATTGTAGACCTTCAACCGATGTGTTTTTAGATTTCGAAGACGAGGAGGCTTTAACTCCGAATCATTTTTTATTGGGTCTCCAGCCTAACAGAGAACGGACTTTTTTTCACAACTGAATCTGAGCATTCGAGGAAACTTTGGAGAATTACTCAGGATGGGACTGGCGTGGTGCAGCCATAGAGCGGACGTGGCGTGCTCAATCAACAGAGAAGGGTTACCGACGTTTGTCGTTTGACAGTAACCTACCTGAAGCGAAGTGAAAATGTTCTCGGACAAAGAAGATCACTATGATATACTAAACTTTGTGAATTCAGCTAACATACACATGGTATGGAGCTAGTGAGTACATTCCTTGTGGTCGAATAAAGGAAAACTAGTCGTTCGTTCAACGTTATACGTTATAACCTGTATGAACATGTACTTATCATTTGCAGTGATTTCTCTGACATTTTTTCCCATGCCTGGTCTGGCAATTCAGTCGCAGTATTTGAAAGTTCGCAGGACTCGATATTGAACTGAAAATAGTCACGCATTTCGTGCTAAAGTCGAAAAACAAACACTGAATACAGCCTTTCGTATAGGAGGTGTCCCTCGTGTGGGCTTCTCATGGCGTCGAAAGGACGAAGCGGTGGCGAGAGTCACCATGCCAGTGCCACGTCATCTCTATCTGTATGGACTCATAAGCTAACGTACAGGTGGCACATGCGCGTACCACAGCAGTCCCACGCCTCCACCACACGTCTGTGTGGATTGCGCCTACCACCTTGGATGCTTATAAAGAACATCTCGAGGGGTAGTTGGCGGACCAACATTAATCCATCGATTCAGCTAATAGAACCTCCAAACAGCTTTGAAATGCTATAACAAAAGCATATGAAATCAGCCGCCGGAAAACAAAATACAGTCAACAAAGACGTACCTTAATGGAATGGAGAAATACAGTTGAGAAACTCTTTAATAGAGCTGTGATACTGGAAAGAATATAAAGCAGTTCTGAGTGAGCACTACAAGGAAATCAGAAAATTCAAAAGTAGAACATGAAGGCAGATGTACGAGGGGATTACAGAACAAACTCCATACCAATGACCTCGGTCTGATGAAAAAACCGAATGGGGGGTTAACTGGAACCTATAAAACAGACATGCAGAAAACCAGAGGGAAAGTATAAGTGTTCTCATACGTGAGGACCTTTGTGGATTTGAGATTGTTGGAGACGAACTGCAAAGCGCTTACATGAAAGGGGCTACCTCACAGATACGCGGGAAAAAAGTTCACCATCTAAAAAATAAAAAGGGCTACTACAAGCTTTGAACATTTTGAAAAACCCGAAAAGAACGGACTACTTCGCGCCATACTACAAGTTGTTCGAAGCCAGTATTATTGTCGGATACATACTGAAATTCTGGTTGTATCACTCCATCAGTCTCCCCTCCTTTCTCTTGAAAACCATAGAGGAAATTATAGACTGCTATATAAGACGTGACTTTCTCTTGGGCAGACCACTTCACAAAAGTCAGTTGGCCTATCAAGCAGGCAAACGACAATCACTTCTCTACAATGAAATACTTGAAAAGTCGTTGTTGGCCAAAGAAATGGCTCTATTTGCATACATAGGTATATAGGGTGTTTTCTATAACACATGGCTCACTCCATCCTCATATCACTACAGAAGAGGAATTCAAACACATTTCCGATCAGATTTATATAATGGTGAAAAGTAGAATAATTGTAGCTGCTCTCGGAGAGGAAACAGTTACATGAATTACGATTCGAGGTAACGCTGGTGAACTAGTCATTATTACTATTTGACGATTTGTCTGTATTTTTTGTTTAACTATTGAACACCTAACCATAATCCCCCCACAAAATAGCACATTTTGACATCAAGCTGCGCGCCAAGTTGGCACTACTGAATCCTGCATGAGAATAGAGATGACTCATACTCCATAGGCGTACCGACTGACTGACTGAAGTGGGATAAGGTAAAAAGTGTGTTGAAAAAGGGTAAGACAACATTGTCGGAGTTCCATTACTGTTATGATACGTATTTATTTTTCAAAATTGATAAATAAAAAAAGGAAATCACTGAAACGAATTCATCATAATATGAATATAAACCAAGAGGCTATAACAACACTATGTCATTATAATAAAAATAATTAATATATCATATATAGTGTTTGCCATTTTTCTACAGAACGTGAACCACATTCCAAAGCATTCAGTTAGAAGGATAAACGTTACCACAATTTTCTATGGACTACTCTTCCTGTTGGTCCAGACAATTTGCCTTTGCCAAAATCTTCATGGTGTTCCATAAAAAATACCAACACTTGCCAATGGTCATCGTTTATTTCAAAATGCATCTTTAATGAGAAATTTTCTGTTATTTTCCGTTGATTAAAAATGTTTATTCCTACAATCACAGTACTATCACTTCGGCTTTATTTAATATAAAAATATTCACACTCAATGGCTATAACTACTAGTTGAAATTCGAAACCTCCTTACTCCTTACGTATCAAGAGTCACGCGTCACGCATCGTGTTTTGCACAGAACAAATATGTGTTTTGTAGTGTTTTGCACCGATCGAGATGTCAAAATCCGTTCTTCTGCCTAAAAATATTGGATTCGCAACGGATTCATCGTTGACAATCACGTAGAGTATTTGGCCACAGAACACCTCAAGGTGTTCTGTGATTTGGCATCGTATCGAAATTTCATAATTCCTACATCTATTCGAGATGGCGTGATTACACTGGTACCAACGTATATTATTTACGAAAGAAAACTCACATGGAAGTACTCGATGTCCATGATTTCATTTTGGCTCATATTCGTAATGTAGTACCACTGTACTTTTATCACGGAAATTTACCACATGTGGTACAATGTACCACTTCTGGCAATACTGTTTGGTAGATGGTCGTTGGCTGTCGGCTGCTTAGGACCACTTTTATAGGTTCCAGTTAACCTCTGGTTGAGTTAACTAGAAAAGAAATGATGCTAGTTTTATGATCGGCTGGAGGCTCATTCTAACTGTTAGGAAATGGAACGACGTTGAACCAAAGGTAATCAGCATACGACTGACTTCTTTATTCATCATAGTCATGGAACAATGAAACAGCAGTAGTACACTATTGCATATACAAGATGCATGGAAACATAATCAGAAGCTGGTGCGCTTAGGAGGCACTGAATGCAAATCCTAGCAAACCAGTGTTGGTTCCATTCACGTACGAGCTGACAGCCCCGACCCTTGATGAAACTCAGCTTTTTCCAAGAAAGTCAACTATTTGAGCGTTATAATCGACCAAAGACCAACACGGAGCAGTCACATCAACAACATTATCTCCAAGTCTTAAACGGTCACCTGGTAGTGCTACAGAGTCATTGGCAAGTCATGGGGTTTGAAGCTGAAAATGATATATTGGTCATATCAAACGATCATCGAATCCATGGCCTATGCTTCATTTCAATATGGTACCCAAAATCGAACAGTGCTCGCCACAAGTCAAGCTGCCAAAAGTGCTGCGGTTATCCTGCACTGCAGCATTGGGGGTAACTCTCAACCTTCCGCAACTGCACTTATGTGAAATGGAAGTAGCAAGGAGTGCACCGGACATCAAGCTTGAAAGATGGAAATCTGACTGAACATCTGAAGATTCTGGAAAATATTTCATGAAGAACCACCAAATATTCATAACGAAGGAACCTCACCTGAAAATGGATTAATCAGTTGTTTGGTATACTCCAGGATGGACGCTAGGACTGGAGTGGGAGTAACGGGTCCTAGTTTCAGGTTCTCAAAACCCCTAGGCAAAACCCCAACAATCATTCTAGCAGAAACAATACGATAGGTATTTGCGCCCAAGATTGCCTTGGAAGAGGGGCAAATTGCTCGGCACCACTAGAAGCTCTGAAGTCACACACTTGTGAGTCTAGACTGACTCGTGACTGCAAACTGTCCTTGAGACAACTGGCTGCGAAAAATTGGGTCATTCTGATGTGGGTGTCTGGCCCAGATCCCCCCTGTGGTCTTTCCGAAGTCCACATTGAGGAAGAGATTCGGCGCTGGAAAGCTGATCAAATCAAAACCCACTGAAATAGGGTTCCACGACAAAAACAAGCGAGAAGGCTACTGAGCCTATCGCCGGAGAAAGCCAAGCATCATCTTGAGTTGGACAAGAAATCCTTTAAACTGGTAACGAAACTGCTCAACAGACATTGTCTAATGAGGTATCACATAAAAAAATGGATAGATCAGAGGATGAACTGTGCCGTTACTGCGATAACTTTGCTGAAACTGCAGAACACTTGCTTTGCGACTATCAAGTATTGTTCACCAAAAGGCTCAAGTTCCTCGAAAGAGTCTTTAACGCTCTCAGATATTAGGAACATGGCTCCCAGACAACTGATACACTTCGCAAGGTGTCTCGGAATCCCAGCTCTTGAATAGATGGAGAGTAATATACAGAAGATCTTATAGTTCCCCTCTACAATTTATAATATAGGACTACAGTCCCATGTGATTTACAATATTATTCCATTCTAACCTAGAACAGTCCTTTCGCTTTCAGTTTATCATGCCTCTATGAACGTATGAAACTGTTAAGTTTCATCCTATTTTATTTCAGATTATGCCCAATAACATTGTTGTTGATCCCATAAATTATTTATACTATAGTTTTGATGAATAATCACTTCATGATTTTACTGCCTGCTGAATATTTCACGTACGAGTCATGACCTTCGAAATAGTTTTTCAATAATGTCTAGGAAAGTGAGGTCCAATGGAATCAATTTAGTCAACAAATATGAGTCAATTCAGTTATGTTCACGAGAATTAATATTTCTGAATCTGTAGAACGAAGCATATAGAAAACATAAAACTCATACCGGGAGGTATTGAAAATAAAAATCACATGATTTTTGGAAATTTATTCTGTTTTCATTGCAATTCGGGAAATATTCTCATCAAATATAATTCGTGCCAAAAAAATTAAATTTTGTCCTTCAAGCTTAATTATGACAGATTAAACCAAGCAAGGATTAATCGATAACTATACCCAAAATTGCACGTAGTAAAATTTTCAGACAAAATACTTTCTCGAAAATTTGCCAAATGTATGAGAGATATAACCCACCACTTGATGATATTATCCTCGATAAATACACTATAGAGATCTTTGTCATATTCATGGAACATCCCGTTCCTTACTGTTAAAATGCAGTCCACCGTCGATCTGTTAGGTAGGTTATTCTTCAAGAATGTGTTCTGTGTAGCTTTCTCATTTCTCATAAATTAATCTAGAGAATGATTGATCTCCCCAAAAATGCAAATAATGAAAGTGAGTAAGAGCTCAAAAAAAAAATTTATGCACTAACCTGCCCTCAAAGCTTCCATCGGTACGGACGGATAGGGTATCGAATAGGGATATCCCTCTTTTCTGAGGGTTTTCGGCTTACGTCGCGGTCTGTACTTGTAATCTGGATGCTCTTTCATATGCATGGCACGTAATCGTTTAGCTTCATCGATGAAAGGCCTTTTTTCGTCTTCTGTCAGAAGTTTCCACTCTGCTCCTGAAAATTAGTCACATATTAGGAGGTTGTCCACAAAATTATGAAAATAGTTCAGGAATCAGTTTCACTTATAAATACTTATCACAGAGCTCCTTTTAATGAATTGATCATGTTTTTTATTTGCATGTTTCTGTTCGGAAAATCAGAATGGAAATGAAAACTGGTTCACAGTATATGAAATGAGTATATATATATTCCAACCAACAACTCTCAAAATATAATTCAGGTAATAATAACTATGACTAGAATCGTAGAATCTATCAACTCCATAGAGAAAATGCATTGATAACAATTATTATTCATTACCTTCAAACAATTATTTCACTTCTAGTTGAACAGGAGGAAAATAATTATAACCTTCCTAAATACGTTATATGGTTTGGGAATGGACAGGTCACAAGTTGCCAACTTCAAAAAAACCTTCAAAAACGTCTGCCCCTCCAAGTGTATTAATCAGAGTTGTGTAGAGAATCACAAACTGAATATGCTGAATCATTTATTTTCAGTCCCAAAGTGTTTATATTTTTTTGTTATATTAATAGAGAATTTTTTCTCTATATCTTGAGTGTTCTTGCCTGTCCCAATCTGATTCGTGCTTTCGTGCATTATCGACTGTCGTCTGTCAATATTTCTACACAGATTATTATTTGTGCTACCAACTGTTCACATATTCAGACAGAAAATATATTTGATTGACACATTTGATACCAGAAATTTATAAGCGCTTCGTGACCAAAAGTAATTGAATTTGTATATCAAATTGGCGATTTTCTATACAACCAATGTCAAACAATTGCCATTGGAGAGGCAGAACTTTTGAAGATTTTTTTTAAGTTGGCAACTTGTGCGTCACTTCCATATTTAATCTTCTCAATAGAATGGACATATAGGTTATCATGGAACAGGATCCATATATGTTGGTTTCAACTGTTTCCGTCAAGAAATAAATCAATAATTTCCTTCAAACAACCATAACCTAATTAGGTTTCAAAAAATTGATAAGCCGTATGAGAGCATATCTGATATTTTTTCCACAAATTGAATATTTTGCTGGGTCAATTTGGTTCAAACTAGCTGATTTACGATTGAGAGGGACTACTTGCATTCATTTTCCTTTAAGTTCAGACAGACAGTTACTTTCCGGGCACCATGTTCATATAATCTACTGTAGAACACTCACGACTTATATTTCTTGTAATCGACAATTCAATCCATTATGGTTATTTGTTACCCAATAAGTAAAAATCGCTACATCGAAGGGAAAAGTCTCAAAGAAGAGGCAGATCACTTTCTATGGGTGTTAGTCATTCATGATTCAAATATTTCCAATTGCCCGTATGTTCGAAATATTGAATTACTCAAACATTGTTTCCGTCGATTCACAAATGTTTGATATGAAAGATCGTTCAAAAATCTCTAACTGAAAAACGGGTTTAACATCCATGGTAATATTCATGGTCATTCCATAAACCAATCGAAACATATGTGATCAAAAAAAATCATGCAAATTGAGAAATATTTTTGGGTACTTATGAGGAAAAATTCCATGTTTTCTCGTGGAAAAAGTTTTATATGAATATCGCATTCGATCAATTTCTCCCCATGAATATTTTGTGTTCAACTCCTTCAACAGATATTTTTCCATTATCCATCTCTAATATTTATTAATGTTATAATTTCTTTCAATTTGTCCAACTGTCAGATTCATACTGGCTATATTTATATAAATATATATATATATATATATATATATATATATAGGAAATAGTAGGAGTTTGTGGCATATATATAAATATATATATATATATATATATATATATATATAATATATATATATATATATATATATATATATATATGCCACAAATTCCTTACGATTTTCTTCTGTTTTTTTGTTCGGTTAATGTACTAATCATTTCTGATATCTTCTTCAGTTTGGTAACGGTTTGGTAACCATATTCTTGTTGGCAGCGTTTGTAGAAAGGTGTTGTTTCCATGGTTGTAGCCAAAATTCTGAAGTAGGCTGTGATCAACCGGATCAATGCCCTTCGCTAAATCGAGAAACACACAAAGAACAGATGTATCGTTTTTTCGGTGGATAAACCTTGTTTGCAACAACAATTGTATTCCTGAAAAGGTACATATTCAATTCAAGAATCCAACATTTTTGAAATTCTTGTTCTAGAACCCTTTTTTCAATCATAACGCACAATATAATTTTTTCAATATCTTATTAATAATGAAGGTAGGGAACGCTTTTTCAGATATTTAGATATATTTCTCAGTATCTGGATAAAATAAAGTTTAATCTTGGAGCTTTATTCAGTTTGAGCCCCATTATTATATTTTCTACCTCACTTTCATCCTCAGAATATTGATACATCTACCGTTATTCGATGGAGGATGTAGCTGGTGAATTCGTGAAGCAACTCGCATTTTTTTTCTTTTGTGATAACTTCTTCAATAAAAGTTTTTTTTGAATATATTGACGATATTTTTTTTCACCTGTGAATTTTTCAATTGTATCACACCATTATTTCAATTTTTTTTCCTATTGGTTTTCTTAATGATTCATGTCGGGTTGCGACAGAAGTTTACTCAGTTTATTTTTGTATATCTTGAACCCCTCCTCTTTTGCTCTATTAGTTGGTACTCTCTATAAAGTTTTGGCCCAGTTCACGGTTATTAATTTTGTTATACTATGATATCTCCATTGTTGCCATTTCTGTTGCTTTTTGTACTTTAGGAATCGAAATATCTACATTCTCTTTTGCATAAATGTGTTACCAGTTTTCTGTATGTATTGTATCAATTAGCTTTTTTTCAGATTAGAGTGTTGTATCTTTGTTTATATCTATTGTGGCAATGATGGGAAAATGGTCAGTTATATTAACTTCTGAAGCATCCCACTCCTTGTTTTGAAATATGACTTATAAATATATAAAACCTGCTTCGCGAGGATATTCAGCTATTCCTGGCATACGTCTTTTTTTGGCTTGTTATCTATCTTCTATCTGTAATATATTTTCATTTTGTTTAGTTGTTTCTTCCGGAAATAGTTTCCATTGGGAGCTGAAAAAAATGTTGCTTGGAGTATATGAAGAGAAACCATACAAATATTTTGCCACCGTATTTGTATATTCGTGTTCGAAAATTTGATGTCACCCATAGTTTTTATTCTATATTCTAGATATCTTCTGTAGAAACTCGTCTCTGATATAAATAATAGCACCTCTATTTTGATTATTATATCCCTCTTTATGACAAAAAGGTTGGTTTTTTTCGTTGGAATAATTGAATAATATGAGTAAAAAAAAGTGATAGTTTTCTATTGAGTGGAAATATCAAATCAAAGTTCCACGAGATAGAAAACTCACTTTTGTTACGCATCGAACACGCTGCCTTTTCGTATTTTAAATGAAAAAGCATTCATTAATAAAATAAAAATCATCGTAGATCCTTATAGTCGCCCCCTGTATACTACATCCGTCAGATAGACATCTGTCAGATAGATTCATAAATTAAACAGATTAATCAACTATGGAAGTGCATCTGACATTAAATGTAAATCATACGTTGCTAACAACTGAACATCGTAACGATAAGTAAACAAATAATAATTTTTTCATTTTGCAAAATTAAGAAGACGATTGTTATGATATTTCAAATATACTTTCTGAAGCTACATCGAAACTATCACGATCCAAGTAAAAAAATACGAACAAGGTTACAAGTTATTTTTATGGTTAGAATCGTCTATCTGAGAGAGATGTCTACCTGACGGATGTCGTATACGAGGGGCGATTTTGATGATCTAGAATAAAAGTGATGCCAAGTAGAAAAGTGTGCCTAACCATGAAAAAGTGTGCTTTTTTTCATTAGAAATACGAAAAAAGTTATTTTTCATCGAAGTTATTTTTCATCGTAGTTTTTCTAACTAAAACGAAGGAAAAACGATTCAACAATAATTTTTATGGATAAATCTCTACAAGGAAAGAAATCACTCATTTTATGATTCCTATGATTTCTAACAGTAATACATCGACCAACCTCTGTATTCCTCACTATCTTATTGACAATGTCGCGATTTGAATCAGCTTGGGATATGGCAGACTAGACCTTTTTGTCCAGTTTGATTGTTGCTATAATGATGTAATGTATTCGGATTCGAAGTGGAAGTATGGTAGTATCGGTATCACTCTGGATTGTTTTTCAGTTAAAGATGTCTTCTCTGAAAAAAATAGTGTTGTATATTCCTTGTGCAAATTATCTTCGATTGAGAATTAAAGTTATAAACACGTATTTTAGAATAGATATAAAATGATTATTATCACTTCAAGGGGAGAAAAATCCTAAAAATGCAGTGAAATCCTTGTATGAACCTACAACATACCGAATATTCCAGAAATTTAACAGATAGCCTTTCCATACGTTCCTTCTTGGAGTAATTTTTATGTATACTTGGTATAATTCTCCTATAATGTTAGTCTTCATATTATCCAAACAAACAACAAAATATCGTAAAGAGCCACCGATTCCTCCATTCGAAATATTTGAATACATTCATTATGCATCTGTTTCGCCATTGGCAGAACAATACACCGACCGATTGGTCCCATCCAATGGAGACGCTGTATTGCATTACACTGGTTTTTGTGCCGTGTTTTGTCATTTTGTGTCTAGAACTTTGTGAAGCGCCCTTTGTGAGCGCCTCCTGAAGCGAGATAAGAATTAATTACAAGCCCGATGGTCTTTTGTTTGCTTTCTCATTTTCGCTCAAAAGATAATTTAATGCTTTCCCCCTTGGAAAAAAGATTCGTTTTATACAGACGGTGCATTGTTTTTGATGCCGGTGTTTCAACTGTTTCGAGTTCTTACGGCAATCAATGACAATCGGAGTTCGAAATGAATTGCTAGGAAAAGAAAATTGAATGAGTAAATAGTTTGGGTCGTTTGATAATTTTGGACGAATATCGCTACCTATCAGATATCTACTGGAGATTGCATAATAGGGAATTAATTTTCTCAGAATTGCTCACTACTACTACATATAGGGTCGACCACCTGTAGACCGGTTTTGGGGTATTTGCTTATTATTAGTACTGGATAGGCCAAACAGACAATGACTAAGGTGGGCGTTCAATATGGCTTGTAAAACTAATTCGATAGAGGAGCCACCATGCATTATAGTGATCATTTATCCAAGCCTCCAACCGTGCGAAAGAGTTTTTATAGTCGAAACTGATTTCTACTACGAGACACTTGCCGGCGTACACTGTCAAAAACTATAGATCTACTCTATAGCACTATTGCCGATATAGTTTCGTACTCCATGTAATATCTGCCTTGAAGTATCAATTATCATTTAGTTTGGAAATTAATCAGGAAGAAATGATTCGTGAAATAGTCATTCCGAAAAAACTTTTTTTTTGAATAAAATCCATCGTTGTTGTATCCATTATTAGAGGTCCAAAAAAGGTTGAAATAATCAACCTAGATATTCGTAATGGTATTGGCGGGCTTGGCAACATGCCAGTTGGGTTGTCGCGTGAAGATCAAATCCCCATTACGGATGTTACGGCAGAATATAGGTATTATTCCAGCGGCAGAGGAATCATTGTATTTTGAATTTTGATATTCTTCAAGTGAGTGTTTTGAGAATCTCGCATTGTCAACCGGGCATATATTAGTTTTGAATCCCAGGTTCATATGTATTTTGATTGCTACTTTTGTGAATATATTATCTCAGCGGCGGAGAAATCATTGGATTTTAACTTTTGATATTCCTCCGGTGAATGTTTTGAAAATCTCGTATTGTCAACCAAGCATCCATTAGTTTTGAATCCCAGGTTCATATGTATTTTTATTGCGACTTTTTTTTGGTTTGTTTGAATTAGTCGTTGGGAATGAACCGATTTTTATGAAATCAATGAATAATCTTTGGATGCCATAATTAACTGGTTGAATTTTTACAACAGAAGATTCCAGACTTGGTAGTTGCAGCTCATAATTTTTGAGAAAAAAAAAACTTTCAGCAAAACTTTGCTCAAATTTCACAAAAAAGCAGTTTTCCAATATCTGTGGCATTTTTGTGGTTCATTCTGAACGACTTGAATATTTCTCTTCCTTAATATTCGTTGAGAAAGACGAAATTTTGTGGAGAGAAAAAAAAGGTCCCGCGTTAGATATATTTTATATGGATTGTGAATATAATTTATTATAATTTAGTTACGTCCTTTATGTTGTTCGCTGAATTTTTCTTTGTAAAATCAGAAATCATTGATTTATTCGTATACATGGATGGCTATTTTGGTGAGTATACTTTGACATTTTTGTGTCAATATTGTTGTAGAAATTCACGAGACCAAAGTTCTTTAATAAAAATTTGGTCGAGTGGTATTTCTGTAACAATATTGGGGACGAGGAGTTCGGTCCTGCACTTAGTCGACTTAATAACCTCTAAGCCGGTCCCGAAATTATCCAAGATATTCGCGATTGAAAACGCTTACTAATTACTGTGAGTGGTGTAACGTGAAATTGGATATACGAACTTTACTTGTGAGTACCTTTACCATCACCAGAAAAAGCATAAATCTACAAAAGAATCAAAATATTCCAAACAATCACTACCTATAGTCGCTTATCAGCTACGTATCTCGTGTATCTGAGTTTCGCCAGGGGCGGACTCAGAACACGCATGGAATGAGCGCTTTCGGAAAGGAATTTATGTATATGCCCATCAGAATAACCTCTACTACATTGGAAACTATGAATGATGCAAACCACCAAACAAACAGTACCTCTAATTCAAAAACATACTCGTCTGCTCTTAGCCAAACAACAAACAAACTTCCAAGCAAAGATCAAGCCATTGTTTTTACTTCCTTAGACGGACTCAAAATCCAAGACTACCTCCTGAAACTCGGACCAATTGTGAACCCCAAAAACATAACCTTCTGCTCACGCATCTCAAACAATAGGATTTGTATATATCTAACCAACAAAGATCTAGTGGATAAATTCCTGGATGACCATGGAGAAATCACAGTCAATGGTACAGTAATCCCAGCTCGTCGATTAATCACTCCTTCAGAAAGACTTCTCCTGTCAAATGTTAGCCCCACCATTCCACATGAACTCCTTACAGATACTCTCCTCAGTATGGGATTGAAACTTATGTCTCCCATGTCATCCCTAAAGATAGGTGCCTCTGATCCGGCATATAGTCATATCCTCAGTTTCAGAAGGCAAATATACATTTCTCCTCCTGAAAATATACAAATACCAGAACACATTGACTTGGATTACGAGGAAGTACCATATAGAATTTTTATTTCAAGAGAAAATCACACTTGCTTCAAATGCAAACAAATCGGCCATAATGCATCACAATGCACCAAGCCAATAATCTCCTACCCCTCCCATCTCGAACCCTACCCCTAATTCTCAAAATCCCCCTCAATATTCTCATCCTATAGCACTACAATCTCAATCCATCCCACAAGTGCAGCAACTAACATCTGAGAGCAATACCAAAACTACCACACAAGAAATTATTCACACCCCACATCCACCACATATTATCTCAACAGAAACAATCGATCATACCATCTCCCAACCAACAGCTGTCCTCGAGGAAGAACCCACATTAACGATACCCCTCTAGATCATCACCAAACAAATACTTCGTCACAGAAACGGAGCGTCTCAGAAATACTTACCCCCACCCCTGAGGACACCGACAAAACTTTGCAACACCATCAATCAACCACAAGAAAAAGTACAAAAGCGAAAGCTCCAAACAGACCATACCTACAGATTCCTGAAAGCGTAAAGAAACTCATAGATAACCATTCCCTCAATATCCTCTCAACAGTCAACAACTGGAAAATTTCATAGAAAATTCCTATGGATGCAAAACCTACTAGCTCCGCAACGACTACATCAATGAACCCCAAAAAATCATCACAATGCTAGAAGAGATTCGTCCTCAACTAACAGACAAAAAAATTAAAACTAGATGCACCAAGTTGAAGACCAAACTTCGAAACTAATCACTCCAGGTACCATCGATGCTGAAAGCGATTCATCCACTTACGATTCATCCACTTACTAACCACTATCCTTTTTCTCAAGTCAATAAAATGTACAGAACAATTATGCAATGGAATCTCAACGGATTCCGAACACGACTACCAATGCTTCAAATTCTCATAAATCTACATTCACCAGATGCCATATGTATACAGGAGACAAATTTCAAGAACTCTCATTGCCTAAACCTCAAATCATACAACATATACCATAAAAACCGTACAGACAGAGACCACGCTTCGGGAGGGGTCGCCATCTACTTAAAATCTCATTTGATTTCAAAACAAATTCCTCTCAACACAACCCTTGAAGCCGTTGCAGTAGAAATTGGCACATCACAAAAAATGCATCTTTGTAGTATATATATCCCTCCAAACTGTGATATAGAGGAAAATGACCTCCGAAACCTAATTGATCAAATTCCCTCACCTAAAATGATCTTAGGAGATTTCAATGGACACAATATCATCTGGGGATCTCAGAAAACAACACCTCTGGGGAGAAAAATTGCTAATACAATCAACAGCTCGAACCTTGCAATTCTGAATAACGGTGCCAACACACATTTTAATCTGGCCTCAGGAAGCTCGTCAGCCATCGATCTTTCCCTTTGTAGTCCTTCTATCTTAATCGACCACATGGAGAGTTGCCGAAGATTTGCATGGAAGCGACCATTTTCCAATTATGATAACCAACAACAGCAGCACCAAAACTCCCCATACACCTGAACCAAAATGGAAACTGGACACAGCAAACTGGGATCTCTTTCAAGAACTCATCAAAACGAAAATATCGACCATATCAATAAACAACTCCATTGATGACATCCTCTCACAATTCAATGACATCATAATACAATCTGCATCACAGGCAGTGGGAAAAACGAAATACATCGACAAGGACAAGATAGTACCATGGTGGAACGCTGATTGTAATCGTGCAATAAAGCAGAGTAAAAAATCCTTGAATACCTTCAAACGTAACAACACCACATACAACCTGATTGACTTAAAGAGAAAAAGAGCTATTGCTAAGCAAGTAACCAACAAAGCTAAGAGAGACTCTTGGCATAAATATGTGCAAAGTATTAACATAAACACTCCACTCACCAAGGTTTGGAGGAAAATCAAGAAAATTACTGGCGCAAATGCTCATCATGGCATTCAAGAACTAGAAGCACAAGGGAAGACAATCACTAACCCATCGGACATAGCGAATGAACTTGCCACAAACTTCAGCAAAATATCAGCAAATAACAATTACGACCACAAATTCTTGACATATAAAGAAAGAAGAAGAGAATCCCTACAAATAGTTCCAAATACTGATTCCATCAACACACTAATCTCTGAAGCCGAATTACTCGAAGCAATAGCCACGTTGAAAGATTCATCCGCTGGACCCGATGACATACCTGCTTCCTTTCTGAAGCACCTACTGAAGAATCCCTCGATTTTTACTTGAATTTTTCAACATAATTTGGACACAACATACATTTCCGGAATTATGGAAATCAGCTAACATAATTCCAATATTGAAATCAAACAAACCCCCCAACGAAGCTGATTCTTACCGACCGATAGCTCTCACATGTGCTTTATGCAAACTGCTCGAGAAAATCATTAACAAACGTCTCATGTGGAACTTAGAGGAGAATAACCAATTAATCACAGAACAAGCGGGCTTTCGCCCCTTAAAATCTACAACAGACAATCTCGTAGACCTTGAAACCAACATCAATGGAGCCTTTTCAAACAACCAGAAATGTATGGCAATCTACTTCGACTTATATAAGGCATTTGACATGGCGTGGCACCACAAAATACTTAAAACCCTGGAATCCTGGGGATATCAAGGCAACATCTTAGCCTTCATCCAAAACTTCCTTTCAAATAGACACTATCAAGTGAAAACAAATAGCACTTTATCAACCGTTCAACATCCACAAAACGGCACTCCACAAGGTTCTGTGATAAGTCCTACTTTATTCCTCATAGGAATCAATGACATACTCAAAACTCTTCAAAAACCAGTTCAAGCCAGACTGTTCGCTGATGACCTCATTATTTTCACAAAGGCAAAAGCATCCAAAGCATGGCCTGCCTGCTACAACATGAACTGAATAATCTCGATTCCTGGTCCTCAAGAAGCGGACTCAAATTCTCCCCAGAAAAAACTAAATGTATTGTTTTCACCAAACGACCAGAGCAACTCCAGGACTTACCAATTTTGAAACTCAACGACCGAATATTGTCCTATACTAATGAAATAAAATACTTAGGTCTAATATTCGACCAAGCCCTCACCTGGAAACCCCATATTCGATACTTATCTGTAACATGCCAAAAGAGACTGAACCTCCTTAGATGTCTTGCAAACAAACAATGGGGCACAGATGGAAAGACGTTACTTACATTATACAAAACATTGATCCGCTCTAAGTTAGATTACGGCTGCATATCCTATTCATCAGCTTCCACTACTACTCAAAGTCTTGGACACAATTCCATAACAATGCACTCCGCACTATCTCCGGCGCTACAGAACTACCCCCATCGATAGTCTACTCTGCGAAATCGGTGTGCTACCTTGCACCTGAGAAGGCAAGAGCTGAGTCTATCCTATGCAGCAAAACGTCAAGATCAGAACATTCACCAAATCAGATACTTTCCAATCAGTCAACACGCAAAAACACATCTTCCTTTCTACGAAAGGATAAAACGATCTCTCGCTCTCATCCAACTACAGGAAATTCCCCCAATCCAAGCTTCCAGTACTCACAAAACTCCACCATGGCTCATTACCCCACCATCCATAAATACCCAATTACTCTCTGAACAAAAGAAACAAATACGCAATTGATCCATGCATCATATCAAGCCATAATATCCCAATATCCCTCACATATACAAATCTTCACCGACGCATCCAAGACAAACAGTGGTGTGGCCTGCGCATTCGTAACAGATGAAGTCACTAAAGAATGCAGACTACCCGAAACCGCTACCATCCTCACTGGAGAACTTCATGCAATCTACAAAGCTCTCCGTTTCATAAAAACAGCATCTGGAAGTAACTTTCTGATCATAACTGACTCTCTGAACTCTCTACACTTGATATCAATTGAAACTACTTAGCTCCAATCAATCAGTAACTTTTCTATGGGTTCCCTCTCATACTGGCATAAGAGGAAATGACCTAGCTGACAAACACGCGAAGGATGCCTTAGAGAATCCAGCACTCATTCCCCACACGAGAACACTAGCAGCAGACTTGAAACCCTATTTTCATTCTAGAATAGCTGACACATGGAACCACTATTGGCAAACAAAAGTCTCAAAACTAAAGGAGATCAAACCAGCTTTTCAAGCATGGTCCGACACGTCATCCAACCGCTTCCATGAAGTAGTCATCACTCGACTTCGCCTAGGTCACACACGCCTTACACATGAACACCTACTTACAAATGAACCTCAACCTGAATGTTTTTTATGTGAAGTGCCACTAACAATAAAGCACATCTTAGTGGAGTGTCCTTGTTTCGCAGTTCAAAGACTGAATAACGGATTTCCCAGTGATTTAAGCAAAATCTTCAACGAATGCACAACAGACAATATTATTACATTCCTCCGAGAATCGAACATCCTGTACAAAATATAACAAATTGTAATGACTGTAAATATTTTGCCGCTAATAGCCTATTGGCTGATGCGTATAGCTCAAAAAAAAAAAAAAAAAAAAAAAATATTGGCGGACAAGTATTAAAGTATACTCTACCCAAAATATCTACCACGAGTGGTATATGGCCAGATTATATATCGAGATATCTATTACAAACATATCTATACTTGAAAAACTATGTTTTTCTTTCTACATTTTTTCGAATTTCTTCTGAGGAATTATTTCCGAAACGGTCGGATATAATTTCTCAATTTGATAGGGACTTGGACGTCATCTGACAGTGACTGAATTATTTTGATAGGTTTGATATAAACAATATTAAATAGACGTAGAGCCAGGTGGTCAAAAACGTACGGTTTGGTTTCTTTTTCGGGAGTAACTTTAGCCTACTAATTTGGATTCGTCATGAGGGCAGCATCAATGTTTGGGATGAATTTACAAAGTATAATCGTATCATGGAGAGTAATCTGGAGAATGATAAATGAAAATCAATAATCAGTGACGGGGTCGGGGGTTCAATGTGTATAATATAACGAGGCTTTTCCTGACTGATAATAGGAACACGAGAAATAATGTTTCTAAACTTTTGCCAGTTAATTTATTAATATTTTGAAAATTGTGTTTTTTCGCAAAACGCTGATATTTTTACAAGCTTTATCCACCTTGCCTTGTTTGTTTCTCTGTGACTATTATTTATTTCTCGATTTGTACGTTCGGGTGAAATTTTGCACATGAATTTTCGATCCACTTCTAGTCGTCCGATTAATTTTGGCAGGTGTTCATAATTCCGGTGACAATCTATTATGGAATTTTTGTTACAGAAATGGACGAGTTTTGTGATTATGGAGCGCTTCTATCCAAAATTGGTATGAAGTGTTATGAATGTACTAGTTTTGGCTATTGGCCAAAGTGGCTATGGCTCATGACCAAGTTCATTATAAGAAGAAGAAGAAGTTGTTAACCTAGGATATAAGTTGAGAACGTGTGTAACCGAAACCATGTATCGATAATCAATGCTATCAATAGAAACGTTTAAAATAATAAAAATGAGTTGTGATTTGAAGAGAACGAAAAGACACAAGCGGATCACCCATATATTACCGTAACAGGTTATGGGCCCAGATGAACAGAAAACATTATTAAAAAGTAATAAAGAAGAATGGTGTCTACAGCGGTTCACTTATCACAACTAACTTCCTCGAGCAACTTTAATAACTGGAAGTTTACAGTAAAAATGCTATTGGCAGAAGAACAAATATCCGAGACACTGGCAAAAATAATAGATGACTATACAGACGATAAATCAAAAAATGAATTCACTATGAAAGATTCAAAAGCAAAGAGTATGATCGTGCAATATATTACAGACAAACATTTGGATTTGGTTAAAGATTCAAAGTCTTCCAAAGAAATTATGAAAGCTCTACAAGACGTTTTTGAAAGAAAAAGTGTATTCACAAAATTGACACTCAAAAAGAAGTTACTAACCTTCAAAAATTGGAAGATCATTTCTTGATTTTTGATACGTTAATAAGAGACCTAGAAAGTTCAGGTTTTAAGCTGGAGGAAGAAGATAAGGTGTGCCATCGTTAAATGAAGAGTTTGAGTCAGTTATAACTACAATCGAAACAATGAGTTCAACTACATTATCAATAGACTTTGTGAAATCAAGACTTCTCGATGAAGAACTGAAGATTAAAGCAAAATTTGAATCAAATAGTGGCCATTCTGAAATGTCATTCACAGCAAGCCCGTAAACATGTTACAAGTGTGGTATAAGAGGCCATAACATTGCAGATTTTCGCCAGAGTACAACCCGAGGCAATTTTAGAGGCCGCAGAGGATATAACAGAGGTTTTCACCGAAGCAATATAGGTCAAGGCCCAACTCAAAATAACAACCAAGGTCAATCAAGTATACAGGCAAACAAGGCTGGTGAGATTGCTTTTATTGCACTATGCAGTTCCACAGGATCAAACACAGATAATAACAAGTTTATTTTGGACTCAGGATGCAAACAGCACATGGTAATGGCTGAACTAGAGAAATGTATGTCAGAAATTACAGAATTGAAGTCAGAAGTGAAAATCTGTACAGCAAAGGACAATGAAATTTTGTATGTAGGAAACAAGAAATAATAAAGGTATTTGTCAAGGAAAAGAAATGAAAATACAGGCATTGATAGTTAAAGGTATGTCACATAATTTAATTTCAGTCTCAAAATTGTTAAAAATTATTTCAAAGTTATTTTTAATAATGATAAGTCAGGTAAAAAACGAGCAATGTTATCCAAAAATGAGGTTACTTTTTATTGTGATTCTAATGGTGATTTATTCTTTTCAAACATAGATTTTGTAAACGAAAAATCTATTTACACAGAGAAAAATGTTAGTTATACAGATGTAAAGGATTTTAATTATGTAGCAGGTGGAAGTACAGACAAAATTCTTTGGCATGGAAGATATGAACAGATATAGCTTGAAACAACTAGATTTTCCCTTCAGTAACGTTATTCGTGAATGTAGGTTTAGTTGTAGCGGGTATTGGGAACTGTCCCCATCACCCACTATATCTAAACCTACAATAAATTATAAGGGATATTAAATGGTAAATGAAATGTTATTTGTAATACTTATGTTGAAGGGAAATGTACACGAAAACCTTTTTATAAATGTGGAAAGAGAACTACCGAAATTGGTGAGTAGATTCATTCTGATATAGCGGATCCTATAGCGACTCGTACTCCAGAAGGGCATAAATACTTTCAAGTGTTGATTGATGATCATTCTCACTTTTTGGTTGTCAAACTATCACAACAAAAAAGCGAAGGGAAGCAAAATGTTATTGATTTTATCAGAACAATTAAAACACAACATGGATTAAAAACTAAATGAATCAGAGTAGATAATGGTGGGGAGTTTGTGTCAAATTATTTTAAAAATTATTGCAGGAATATACTCCACAAGAGAATGGTACAGCCAAACGGATGAATAGAAGCCTTTTGGACAAAGTACGCCCAAAATTTGCAGAAACAAATTCACCAAGAGAGCTATGGGGAGAAGCAATTTTGTGTTCAGCCTATTAACTGAACAGGTCCCCAGCAGAAGCTTATAGTGGTGAAACTCCGGCCCAGAGATGGTACAAGAAAAATGATTTGTTCAAAATGAGAGTTTTTGGAAGTCAAGCTTGGGCAGCCATTCTACCAAGACAACGTAAACTGGAAAAACGTGCACAGTCATACACAATGGTAGGATATACTGGAGCAAGGTATAGATTGTGGAATTATGGGAAAAATGAAATTATAAGTTCAAGAGACGTAAGATTTAATGAGAGAAATACAAATTATAATGAAATATTGAAAAATACGAAAGATGAAGATAGCAGAAAAATAATACAAATTCAAGAAAATTTTACAGGTAGAATTGATTAAATTGATATAGAAGAAAATAAGTTGAATGAAAACAGGCAATATGATTCAGAAAGCACGAGTTCAGACAATTTCGAAGAATGCTTACCAAAGACAAATGAAACGAATAGTGGAAGAAAAATAAATCCACCTAAATATTTGGAGGAATATGAAGTCTTTACAGCTTATTGTCTGATATCATCAAGTGAATGTGCTCCCTCAACATACAAGGACGCAGTTAAAGACAAAGAATGGAAGGAAGCTATCGAGAAGGAATTAAATTCACATACAAAACTGAACACATGGACTGAAGCAAAATTACCAGAAGGAAAAACCGCAATTCAAACAAGATGGGTTTTCAGAATAAAGGAAGATGGAACTGAAAAAGCGAGAGTAGTAGCGAAAGGATTCCAGTTAAAGGAGGGTAATCCTTTTGAATCAGTCTATTCACCGGTTGCAAGATTACCTACAATAAGATTACTCTTATCAGTAGCACTAGAAAAGGACTTTTTTAAACGGTACACTAGAAAGTGAAGTATTTTTTCATGCGCCATCTGGTGTCAAAACTAAATTATCTACCTAAGAACACGCTTTAATAGGAAACTAAACTAAAAAGTAGAAAATAAATGAGTTTGAAATGAGAATACAGTGATTAACAACAAATTTATTTCATCGTAAAAAAGCGTGGGGTGCTTGATGTCATTTGTTGTTAATATTTCATGGACAGATATTGGTAAAAGTAGAATTATTATGAAAATATCTTAAAAAGCACCCCACGCTTTTTTACGATGAAAGAAATTTGTTGTTAATCACTGTATTCTTATTTCAAACTCATTTCAAATCATTTTCTACTTTCCAGTTTAGTTTTCTATTAAAGCGCGTTCTTTAGTTTTTAAACTATTATTTATTTTCAACTTTTTAGTTTTGTTTTCTATTAAAGCGTGTTCTTTAGTTTTTCAAACTATTATTATTGTTATTTAATTTTTTTAACTATTATTCTCCAATTTTGAATAGAATTGGACCATAATCACACTTTCTACCGCCATTTTGGAGCCGCCATCTAGAATTTTTCAATTTTTACAAGAGAATCATAATATTGGACCTCAAAAGCCCCCACATATCAATTTTGAATAGAATCGGACCATAATCACAAAACTCGTCTACCATTTTGGATCCGCCATCTTGAATTTTTCAGTTTTGACAAAAGAATCATAATCTCTGACCACGAAAACCCAGATACCAATTTTGAAGCGAATGGGACCATAATCACAAAACTCGTACGCCATATTGGATAGATTTCATTCTTATGATGAGGTTTATTTTAAATTAAAATATTTATATCATGTGAGAGGTTACATAAAAAATTGTAAATGTTTTTTCAGCAGCCAGCAGATGGGGAGTTTTAACTGGCAAAAAAAATCGTTATCTAAATACATTCAATAAAAACTTGTTTTATTATTACGGAGGAATTATCGCTAGTATAAAGGGATTGTTTTCAATTTAGCGAGCTCAGCCGGGAATCTTCCATGATTGGTTTTCAATCGGCTAATTGTTGCGGCATGTGATACTCAAATATAAAAAGTTGACGGGAAAAAAAACGGGTGTCAAGTAATATTTGAATTTCGTGACTGTTCTATTCATTTTTGTTGCCATTTTTTATGTATTTCAATATGGTAATATCTTACCAAGTGAAAGTTTTTTGTGATATTTTCCGAATGTCCATCAACTGGCTAGTTTGTCTACCACTTCGTTTCCAGAAATCCCAGAATGACTCTTAGCCCAGATAAATAGATGGAAGTATGTGACTACTGACTGTTAACGATATGCCAAAGAAATCTGAAAAGTAAACAAATTTTGATTGTTTCTTCCATGTTCGTAGACATTAATCATTGTCTGCTCGATCTTTCCCGTACTGATGAGGGGGCAGATGCCTCGAAATAGGTCCACAAATGTTCAACCCAAATGAGGTTGTAAGAACGTTGTAGGACAATGTTTATCGAGGAATTTACCAGAAAAGTTATTGATTTCTGATGGATATTCGACACAACATTCACCTATTTTATAGGTAGTAGTAGTGGTAGTAGTAGTGATCAGTCTTGAGGAATGAGACCTTTTTAATTTTCTCTTGGAAATATAGTGAATTTGGATAGGCGCAACACTTTCAGTCGATTCAGGATCTCGATTTCAGTTTCTGCTGATCGAAGAAATGTCCAAAGGTTTTATTCTAGCCTCACTTCTATACCTAATCCGGATCATGATTTTATATTAGGATTAGGAGAGCGGTATTCACTTTTTTAGAATAACATGGCAAGGGACCTGTCCTTGTACATGATTTGGAATCGATCGTATTTCTGATATGCTCAAGAGAAGTACAAATATACTCCTTTCCTCTTTTTCGACTTGATCGTCAAACGCATTTGATAATTTTTCTATTAACTGGCTATTACACACGTATTTTCCTTCCTGAAGAGGGATCTGATGTCAAATACAAGATTCCCAAATATTTTCGAAGTACGTCTATGAAGTAACAGTTCCTTTAATTTCTTTCCGGAAACAGACATGAATATTTATGCCTTTCAAACTTTATATTTGGTGTAGAGATACATTATCAAATTAAATCTGTATTTCTGAAGGTTATGAAAATGTGTGTGAAGAATTGGAAAGAAGACGTCATTGATTGGTGCTAGAAATAACCTTCGGAGGTTGTATCTCTGGGAGTGTTCAGATTCAAGTACAAGTACCACAATATTTTTCACATCCAAACGAATTTCGATAATTCTCCCAGTAATTTCTCTTCGGGTACGTCGCCTAAAATAAGTTTTACCCTGACAACTCAAAACACCCCCTATTTATGTAACTATTTTCAAGTATTCTAATTTTTTGGAGCAATAATATAGCTTTATCACATAAATATATTTTTTTAGATAGTATATAATTAATTTATTCGATAACACTGGTGATTCAGTCCCCATGTTGGCTGAACATTATACAAGTTCAACTTTTATTGTTTCCATAGACTGGAAAGAAAATGCATGTGGCAATCTGAAGAAAGTGCCGTGAAACTTGCGGAATTAAATCAGGTGGCTCTCCTAAAATATTGTAAATATTGTTCTTATAAAAAATTTATTTGACATTATCATTGTACTTATTCTATTATTGCAGATTTTCATGACTCAGTTTGATAACCAATACAATAAATTTAACCTAGAACACCAAAATTTTATATTATTCCCGACTAATTTATTGCTTTCCATATTTGAGCTCTACTCTCCCTCTGGAAGTAGGAATTCAATAACGTTACAAAATTATAATTATCATATATATGTAAGAAATCGTAATTATCAACACGTTACTTGCCTAATATCTTTTCGAAAATCAAAACATTCTCAATGCCGAATCCCGTGCAGGATAAACCTTTCTGTCGATTCAATACAATGGGAAGAAATTTGGCGGATCAGTACAATAGATGAAAATGTTATTTTTCGAGTGAAAATTCTAGAGTAAGTAGAGAAAGTACTCTGAGAATCAAATCGAGGCATTATTAGCCCTCTAATTCAACTGAACATTCCTACCTCTAGTTAGATTGATTGTTCCATTTACATAGAGTGTCGTATTGAATATTAACTCTATCTGAATGAACATGTTACAGTGTCTAGTGTTGAATTTATATATACTCTAAGTAGCATTGAAACTCCTACCGAAGGCCCAGTTACCCATGCGTAATACCACAACATCGTTATAGGAACACACGATGAAGACGCCATTATCCTTCACAACAGTGCAAGCAGGTGGTATTGTCTAGTTTGGAATTTAATCAAATATGGGTTTGTGATACCCATCTGTTTCCACTGCTTCCAACAGGCCATGTTATTCAATTCCTAGTTGTTTTTTTTTTTCTATAAATATATAGGCTATACGATTAAGGAAAAATTCTATTTACCGGCTTTGCAAAATTTAATTCTACAATTTTATTATATTATCATTGCAAAAACTGTTATGCCAAATGTTAATATTATCTTACTGTGAAACAGTCATATGAGGAGACAATTATGATATGAAAATATCAACTCATTTTATTGGAATAACCAAAAGGTCGGGATTTTTTTAAATACTTTCAGCGTTTCTTCAGCGTTGAACCATTCAAAATAGCTCTTGAAGCTTTGAATATACTTCAGATTTGTTCTCTCTATAACGTGTTTTTCTTTTCATGCAGATGATTCTTCCTGGAAGCTGAGCTGAGTCCGGAACATTATATTCCTGAAAGTTTTCAGTTTTTATTTTGATATTGAACCGTTTGCTAAAGATTAATTTCAGATTGGAAAAATCAAAGAATGTATAAGTATGCTAAAATTATTATTGTGTAGACAAAAGAATCATTTCAGCTAAAATATATTCGTTTATAGGGTAAAATCAGTTGAATATTCTGTAATATGTGTATTTGTAAAAAAAAGAAAATATATAAGTATCAGGTCATTAACAGCACATAGCAAAACAACCACATAATGTCTCACTGAAGTTTTCTTATTGTTAGGAACACAAGGCACCAGAAATTTTTAGACATATAATATATATATATATATATATATATATATATATATATATATGTATTATATTAAGTATAAAACATTAGAATCTATATCTCAATATACATGTAAACAAATTTCCAGTATATACAGGTAACACGCATATACATAAGTAATATTTAAATCTTTATTGGTCGTATGTACACAATTGTGCTTTGACAAGTCAGTAAATAAAACAAAAAAATATGTATACAGAGTGGTCCAACGAAAAGTATGCACCTAGCTTTTCTCCTTTGTTTAGAATTGAAAGCAAAAATGATCGGACACGTGGAGTTTGCTTTTGAGGGGGACACATTTTAGACATATTTTTCAACCTGTGCCTTTAACGCCCTAGCGAGGGGGTGTCACAACCCTAAAATTATAAATGGAAAGTGGGGTCGAGTGATTTATTGAACGGGCACAAAATTATCTTTCTAATAATACTCTATTTGTTGAAATTTACTCAAAACAGTTAATGCGAAAACGGCTTTGAGAACATTAACCCGATAATTTTGGTATTAATGAAAAATACAAATAAGTTTTGGTTATTAAGGATCGAAACATTTACAATTAGTAGTACTTACGTTTCAATGTTTGTTACTTGTAACAGTGCTTTGTAAAAAAAGTAAACAAGCTGTTAAATTGATTTATTAAAACGTTACTTCAACAAGTGTTGAAAATGTGACCCACTTGCTTCCATACAATAATACAGATTTTGTTCAAATCTATTTCTAACATTTTGTAGCATATCAGGTGTTATGCTTCTGCATTGTGCTGTAATCCGTTGGCGAAGATCTTCTATGGACTCGGGCTTCGTAGCAAAACATTTATTTTTCAAGTGTCCCCATAGAAAAAAGTCCAAAGGCGATAAATCAGGTGACCTGGCAGGCCATTCAATTGGGCCTCTCCTTCCAATCTACTGTCCGGGGAACCGGTTATCTAAAAATTCTCTTACAGGAGCAGCATAGTGCGGAGGTGCTCCATCTTGCTGGAAATGAAGCCGATCGGCATCATGATTTTGGTCGTCTTCTATTATCTGTGTTATGAAAGGATCAATTGCATCGTCAAGCATGTTTAGGTAGACTTCACCAGTTAAATTTCCAGGAATGAAAAGTGGTCCTATGATATGACTTCCTAATATGCCACACCAGACGTTTATTTTGAGGGTATTGGGTATGAACCTCACGGAATAAATGTGGGTTACTGTCATCCCAGTAACGGCAATTATGCCTATTCACAGCTCCAATCAAATAAAATGTACACTCATCGGTAAAACAAATGTTAAACAATAAGTGCGGATCTTCAATTAAACGCTGGCTCATTTGTCCACAAAATTGCAGCCTTCGATCAGGATCATCCTCATTTAGTTCCTGTACTAATTTAATTTTGTACGGATGAATTTTGTACGCTTTTAAAATCCGTATTATGGATGAACGGGAGACTCCTGAGGCTTCAGCTAGTTGACGGGTACTTTGAGTATGATCCAATTGAACATGCCCCAAAACAGCGACTTCCACAGCTTCATTTCTGATGGGGTTCTGCGGCTGGTGTTTCACATTACAAACAGATCCGGTATCGACAAACTTTCTAACTAACTTGGCAACATACGAATCATTAACATTTTTATCGGGATGACTGTCCTTAAACAAGCGAGCAGTTAGTCTAGCACAACTATTATTTTGAAAATAAAGTTTAACAATTTCAACTCGTTCTGGAATGGAATAAACCATTCTGTACAGTGAAATTAAAATAACTTCAAAAGCGACCAGACTGAATCAATGAAGGGACTAAAATAAAAGTTTGCCTAAATTCTTTTCCTACACTTATTTGCAGTTTTTTTCGACAAAAAAACGCAAACGATAAATGGGGATTTTTTGTGATGAAAAAAAATTACATTGAAATGTTGCTTTCGGTAAAATGAAGTAATTTAGAAATGATTGTAGTTATTCTGATTCCTAATAACCAAAACTTATTCGTATGTTTCATTAATATCTAAATTATCGGGTAAATGTTCTTAAAGCCGTTTTCGCATTAACTGTTCGAATAAATTTCAATAAATAGGGTATCATTAGAAAGATAATTTTGTGCCCGTTCAAATGATATATCACTCGACCCCACTTTCCATTTAAAATTTTAGGGTTGTGGCGCCCCCTCGCTAGGGCGTTAAAGGCACAGGTTGAAAAATATGTCTAAAATGTGTCCCCCTCAAAAGCAAACTCCTCGTGTCCGAGCATTTTTGCTTTCAATTCTAAACAAAGGAGAAAAGCTAGGTGCATACTTTTCGTTGGACCACTCTGTATATAAATAAAATAACAATAGAAAAACAATATTTGTCATTATATACGGTAAGCAGATAAAAATTAAAAAACATAAAATTGCAAATGACGGTTACTTACACTGTAAAATTAACAAAACAACAAATAAGTTATGACTTACAAGTTAATGGGTCAAATGTAAAAAATCGGTTGACAAGAACTCATCAAAATCGTAGAACGCATTATCTACCAGGAACCGCTTAGTAACTGATTTAAAATGTACGCACTTGGACATCATATGGTAAAACATTGAAGAACTTGATTGCATAAAAGCTTGTCCCGTTTCTCGTTTTCAAAAGTCGCAAATAGTGTTGATGATGATATTCAATACAATTGAAATATACATGCAAATAATTAGCCTGAATCTTCGAAATTACAGTCCTACAAACTTAACATGAATTTGAAGAAAACGTTATTATATCAGGGTAAGTATGAATGTATGATCTCTGGGGAAGTGTTTTTCAAGTGGTTTTTTAAATGTTTCTTGGATGAATAGAGTGATTGTCTTTCCAGGATATTTTTGGTGAGGTATTGAATAGTTTTGGACCTAAATAATGATAACTTTTTTGTACGATAGATCTGTGTGTCAGGGGACATTGATATCGGTCGTGGCGTCGTGTGTGAGTTTCAGCGGGTTATTCTTGTTTTTATATGGTAGTACTTTTTCATAGTATCGCTGCCTAAGGTAAAGTATATCTGATTCTTTGTTTAAACTATTACTTGGATATCTGACATTTTCAAATAACATTAGTGTTAAAAAGCGTTTTTGGATAACTTTGAGTGGGCGAATATAAGTTTCAGCAATTCCTCCCCATCCAAGCAAACCATAAGTAAGATGACTTTCTATTAAACTGTTATAGATTGTTTTTTTTTTGTTTCAGGTCAAGGATTTCATTCAATTGCCGAAATTTCATGAAGAACAAAGCGAAGTTTCCTGAGGATGAAAGTTACAGGCTGGTCTCATCGCATATGCGTATCTATTATTATTCCTACATATTTCATATGAGTTACTGAAGAAATCTGTAAATTATTCTGTAGTGAGAGATTCCGAAAATTTGGTTTATTCGTTTCATATATAGTGAAAGGTAGAAAGTATATTTTATCGATGTTAATAGTTAATAATCTGTAATCGAAGTATGATTTTATTAGAGAGAAGTCGGTTTTTACATCATTTTTCAGAAGGTTCCATTCTTCTCCTTTATAAAAGATGGCGGTATAATCCGCAAAGGAAATCATTTTTCCTTTACAATCAATTGAAAACAAATCATCCTCATAAATTGTACCTTGGGGCAGTCCACACTCTATTGTTCCAACTCGCTGAAGTTTCATTTATTTTTACACAGTTTCGGCGTTTTCCAAGGTAACTTTTAAACAATTCCAGGCAGTTATTCCTTATACCAATATTTTCGAGTATCGATAGCAATATTTCATGACCCTTTCGGTATCAAATGCTAGGTCTACGAAAACAGCAAGGCATGCTTTACCATCATCTAAGGTTTCATAAATATAAATCGTGGGTTCTACCATAGCATTTTCGGTTGATTTGCCTTCCTTGAAGCCAAACTGCATATCAGATAGCAATAGCTACATATTACTACCCAAATAACGCATAAGAACCTCTTATTGCGCTTAAATTTTTTATAAATGATATATTATGGCAACTTATAAAGCTAACTAGCTATATTTAAGCTTTGTTCGGCACTAAATTGTTTATTGGGAGATTCGGTGGAATAAAATTGCTGATTGAACACTCTCACCGCATAAATAAGAGTCTGCTTTATAAAAGCATCTGATATATACTTTCATTAATTTATTAAAAATTCACTGAGATCTTTTATACCGATACAAATCATACATATTCATAATTGTCATATAATTTGGAAGTTTTATTGTTTAATCCAAACTTTCAAAAATTGTGAAAGTCAAAAAAACGATATTTTTTATAGAAATGAGTTAATCAACATAAGCTCTAGTTGAAATGAGACTTAAATAAACAAAAAATATGAAAATGAGACTTATATAACAAAAATATACAGGATATACAGGATTGTCCTAAAGGACGTGGTTACTGATGCTAACCACTAGGAATTAAATGGTCGAAACGCTATCAATTCAGCTTCATAAATGTCACTAAAGAAAGATCGTTGCAATCGACAAGCAGAGAGAAAATTATGAGTAGGCAACATATTTAACACCGTGGTTACCTCGTAAAGCACGTAGGAAAATAATAGGGTGGATATTAGTAGTGTGATTTTCACTGATAACCAGTAGTCCTCAAAGGGTTATCAGTCAAAGGAGTCATACCTGTAAGTCAGACGTGTTCAATACAGCTTTTAAACAGCTTAAATTTTGTTTTTCAGCCATGTCATAATAGAACCCTTATAGTTCAACGTGGAGTTCTCTAACCTTAAAAATCGTTTAGAAATAAGTAGGAACTTATAACAATTTAGATTGTGTTTCTTAAGTCGTGTTACCCTGCAATATGGAGTGGGAGAAAGTAATGCGAACTGGGAATTTCCGAAGGAAAGTTGATTTGAGACTTGAGAAGAGATTCTCGAAGAATAAAAATCGCGGAAACCACCAGCAATCAATCAATAATTGAACACAACAGTTCTACAGGAGAAATTCCAGTGAACAAAATCGGCGATAATATATCTGAAGAAGTAATAGTCAACGCCGATTTTGAGGATGAACATAACTGGGACATCGAAATTGAGGATGCAGATAACTTCACTCCAGTAGCAGAAAGCACTATTCGAAATAAATTAAGAGAATGGGCAATTACGCATGGCATCAGTCATTTAGCTACACATTTGGAATCATCACCTTCCAAATCAACTCCGCTTGCCATCTGATCCCAGGACGTTACTGAAAATTCTAAGGAATATTATTTTTGAGAATGTTGGTAGTAACGGAAATTATTGGCATCAAGGTTTGGAATTGTTTGATGAAATGTTTAGCTGATGTCAAAGATATTACTCAAACAATTTCTATTAATTATAATTATTACCTCATATTAAACCTATGGTTATCTGAATTCACTATGAATATGGAAAACCCAGTGATATTAATGCATTTTTACAACCTATCATAACAAAAACAATATCTATTTTGCAAAATGGGATTTCATTGAATATTAGAGAAAGAGAATACATATTCATCAAAATAAGAAGCTTTAAATGCGACTCCCCGGAAAGGGCGTTCAGTTAAATTAATTAAAGGCGACTTTTCATTTATGTATTGTTACAATTTGCTTCTCATATGTCACTTCTGTTTTATATATATATATATATATATATATATATATATATATATATATATATATATATATTTTTTTGGCTACAGAAATAAACATAGAGCACCACGTCTGTATATATTATATATATATATATATATATATATATATATATATATATATATATATATATATATATATATATATATATATATATATATATAGATACGTATAATTATATATGCATTTTCGTGATACAAAATTAAGTTGATTTCTAGGAGTTGTCAATTTTAATTCAAAACAAGGCTATCAAAAGTGCACACTAACTGGAAAATATTCATAGATCTCTCATTGTACTTATTTTCCTAGACGACGATAAGAGAAGCGAACAGATGAAAAATTTAGGAGAAGCAGTATTTAAGCCATTACACAGTCGACACACCCCTGACACATTTTACTTAGAAGTTGTTTATTATTCACGCACTTAATATATTTAATTCATTCTGATTTGGAACGACCATTTGCAGAAGAGTAGTGAAATTAACTTCAAATCCAGAATTTTGCAATGGAACAATGTGCGGTCCAAAGGTATGGAATGAATTCATTTTTAGCGTTATTATGTATTTGTTTAAAAAACCGGAAACAGGTAGATTTCTTTTGTCAATTTGACAATTTACAGTATGAAAATATTACCCCCTTTTTGCATCCCCTCAAAAAATTCAAATGAGAAGGGGGATCTTGTGGCTCCTTGTTCGAAAGGGATTTTCATTCTCTGTTCAGCAATATTAAGTTTTTCAAATTTGGTGCAATCATAACTGAGAAAATTTCTTTTGAAAATGTAAAATTTTTATATTTTACGTAGACTGAAGGAAATAATGTCACATATTGTTTAGGAAGTATTTTTCAATTTATTTCACAATTAAATTGAATATTCAAAATGACCACCATTCACTTCTTGACAATAAGCAAGTCGTCTTGGAATTCTCGTACAACATTTTGTAGGACCTCGGGGGTTATGTTCCTAATTTCTTCCGTTATCCTAACTTTCAGGTCTGCAATATTGTCTAGTCTATTGAAATATACTTTCGATTTCAAATAACCCCATAAGAAATCATCAGGTATTTTCTCATCTGTTTTGCTAAAAGTCAGGAAAAAAGTCGTTATGTGAAGGATTTGTAGGCTTTCTCATATTTCTCCTTCGATACTTCCGGAATCAAGTTTATACACGCCTGATTTGCGGCTGCAATTATGTCTGGAGGAGTTAGTTCGTCAATTTCACTGCTCATCATACCTTTAAACTTTGACAAGTTTTGATGAATCTGAATTGACTGTGTCTTAAGTTTTCCTTGCTTTCCATGGGAGACGTGATTTAATGACCAACAATAACACAATGACTTCATGGTGTTATCAGATAAAGAAATGAAATTGAGAACATACAATGTACTCCATTGTTCAATCAAAACCAGTTTGAAAAGTGCAGTTTTGTATTACAGCCGTAGAAAAAAATATTTGTGGGTGTATTTGATTTAACTATGACTCATTTATCCGAAACTCGAGGAATAGACATTTTAATTATGATTGGATGCGGTAATAAAATAAGAACTTAAATGGAAGTTTGTGAAATGTTTAATAATAAATATTCTGGTCAACACGTCTCACACTCTACAGTCAGCAAAATAGAAAAAAAAATTCGTGTAACTGGACATGTAAAAACTATTCAAAAACAGGTCGAAATGTTAAATTGGACGAGGAAAAAAGTTAGATGTACTGTTAGCGATTGAGGAAAATCCGCATATGACAAGTAGACAACTTGCCGCAGACAATGATGTAAGTAAATCATCGATAATGAGAGGTTTACATAAAGAAGAATACCTTCCTTATAAAGTTCAGTTGGTTCAGGAGTTAAATGAGGATGATCCTGATAGAAGGCAACAGTTCTGTGAACTGATGATGGACAGAATGGAAGCAGATTTGCAGTTCATAAACAAAATTGTTTTTTCTGATGAAGCTACTTTTATTTAAATGGAACGGTTATCAGACAAAACTGTAGATATTGGAGCAGATAAAATCCTCATTGGATGTATGAGGCTCACACACAATATCCTTCAAAAGTTAACGTGTTGTGCTGGTATCATTAACAACAATATTATTGGCTATTATTTCTTTGAAGGCACAGTTAATGGTGAGGTTTATATGATTTTTTTATGAACTTTCCACAGCCTACATTAAAATAGTATATTATGCAATGAGCACAAGTATGAAATTTGCAGCACGAGCCGAAGGCAAGTGCTGCAATTCATACGAGTGCAAAGGCCATTTTATTGCGAGTTGCATACTATACTTTTTTTATGAATATCGTTCACCTTTAATACATGCATACATTGCAAACACTTTGAAAGAAATAAACTGATGATATTTCATTACTCCGAATTTGCCGCTAATGGGCTTTCTATCAGAATTAAAATATAAATTGAAGAAATATGTGAATATTTTCTTTATTGCTATTTCTAATAGGTACACAGAAATAGAAGCCTATACATGTATGTATGTATCTAATTGAAGTTGCATGTGCAATTATTGAATATCATATTTGGAGAACTTGATTGCTGAATACTTAATTCTTTTCGAAATTGACAATTTGTCGACGTTGAAGTAGACGACTTCTCGCGATTTTCCATTTCTAAATTCGTTGGTATGCCTGATGGTATGTTCTGTATTGCATTTGCAATTTTATTTGCTATGTCAAGCTTACTTTTTTCGATTCATCAATATATCCCTCAGCGACTGTAGTAGATTTCCAGCCATCGTGGCGTTTTAACGTGGTTGTGTCACCTCCAGCATCAACAAGAATTGTTGCGGACGAAAGCAGTGCCCAGTATATAATTCGTAATTTGGCAATTTTAAATACTTGGCAATGTCTTTTCCCATAGCTCCAAACTTATTCAGACCTATTCTCTGAATAGTACACTTTCCTTTTTGATAATTAATGAAAAACCATGGACCATTAGCATTCTGAGGGCAAAGATTTGCGTATTTTGTTAAATTTCGTAGAATTTGCCAGTTACAGTAAAATTTCGTACTATTTTGGTTTCTCTGTCTGGTAGTGTTACTAAAACAGCCAAACCAAGATAATTGAAATGAGTAATTTTCATTTGGTGTAATTCATGTCTTCTACATGCACCCATTACTCCCATAACTAATGCAACCTACAATGTAAATTAGTTTACTTAAACATATTTTTCATCAAATGGAAATATAAAACTTACTTTTATTGCCAAATATATTTCATCTGGAGCCTGTTCAATGAAATTATCGATGTCATTTGCTGTAAAGATCTTTGACTTTTTGGGTTTGTAGCCGTTAGACTGCCTCTTGAGGAATGCTTTCAGTTTTAAATATTTGGCAATATCTTTATCATTATAGATACTCAGAGTCGTTCTCAGCATTGAGAAGTGTGACCACAAAGTGGAACTTTAATTTTTTTTGCCTAAGTCGCCAAAATAAGCCATTATAACGTTCTCGGAAAACGATTTTGTCTTTTGATCTACCTTCCATTCCAAAAAAAGGTTATAAGCGCGTTGATACATACTCTTCGATGTTTCCGGTAATAAATTCAGTGTTGTTACCTTCGCTGCTTCTATTATGTTCGGAGGTGTCAAATCTAAGTCAATATCACTATCAGTTTCCATTTTAACTAATAGTTTTTATAGAAAACAACTATGAAATTACTCGTTACCTACTGAAACATTGACAGAAACGATCTGCTGACATTTTATCAATTTGTCGCTGGACGTCATAATTTGACGAACCGTAGTCGTCGTGATTTTAGAGTGAACCTAGACCTAACACGAAATATTCCATTTCGCATTTGTTGTTTAGCAACTTGCCTAGCAACCGATGCAAAAATGAAATTCTGTACAAAATGTGCTTGTTTATGATTGAAGTTACGGTTATAAAATGAACATTTATCGAGGTTGTCGTAGAAAAATACTTTTTCCTGATGTTAATGATACGAATTCAATAGATAGATCAATTTGGTACCAACGAGACGGAGCTCCACCGCATTACAAACGTATTGTTAGGGATTATTTGAACGAAGTTTTTCCCAATAGGTTGATTGGAAGACGTGGAACTATTGAATGGCCGCCTAGATCCCCCGATTTTACTACTCTCGATTAATTCTCATGGGGTTATTTAAAATCAAAAGTTTATTTCAATAGACCAGACAATATTGCAGATTCAAAAGTTAGGGTAACGGAAGAAATTAACAACATATCCCTTGAGGTCCTACAAAATGTTGTTCGGTAATTCCAAGATCGACTCGCTTATTGTCAAGAAGTGAATGGTGGTCATTTTGAACATTCAGTTGGATTGAAAAATAAATTGAAAAATACTTCCCAAACATTACGTGACATTATTTCCTTCATTCTACGTAAAGTATCAAAGTTTTACATTTTCAAAATAAATGTTCTTAGTTATGATTGCACCAAATTTGGAAAACTCAATATTAATGAACAGAGAATTGAAATCCCTTTCGAACAAGGTGCCACATGACCCCCCTTCTCATTTAAAATTTTGGAGGTGGTGCTCATAATTCAGAGGGGGTGCAAAAAGGGGTAATATTTTCATAATACATAATAACGCTGGAAATTAATTTATTCCATACCTATGGACCGCACTGTATACAGTAGATACTATTGTTTCCATTTATGTTTCACCACTACGTTAGAGAAGAATGTAACTTGGATTTACCCAGAGCATTAGTGACAAGGAATGAATACCAGGTGTTGGCTCCGGATGAGCCGACGCATTTCGGTCATCTCAGGCCCGATGTGCTTGACATGGCTTTGGCCAGGAACATCACCTGGAATCGGGACATTCGTACTCTCTCCGAGATGGGCTCTGATCACAACCCGGTGATTTTAACTCTAGGGGGTGATCCACCGCCCCAGACACATCGTATGTGCACCAAAGTGGACTGGGAGAGGTTCCGTTCGCTTCTAGAGACAGGTTACTGTGCTCCTGAGAGAATAGATTCTCCACTTGAGTTGAACGAGGCCGTAGCGCGTTACGAGCTCACCATTAAAAATGCTCTCAGGGATTCCTCCCGAAGGAAACCGGCTCCTAGATATCAGGATGAATTTCCTCGAAGAATTCAAAATCTAAATCGAAATCGGGCCAGAAGGGCCTATCAAAAAAGTCTCTTTCCTGGGGACAGAATCCGTCTAAATGAGTTGAATAGGGAGGTTAGAAATAACTTAACCGAGTTTAGAAACGAAAGATTTGGCAACACATTAGAAAATTTGGAGGATGACGGACAGCTTTGGAAATTAAATCGAAATTTAAAGTCAAAAAAGACTGATTTCCCCCCTATTCATGGAGAGCTCGGTATGTGCTACGACTCCGAGTCCAAAGCTCAAGCTTTTGCTGACTCGATGGAAAGACAATTTAAACTTAATGAGCATCCAGACGATGATCTGGATCGTGATCTTTTGCTAGAAAATCGGGTTCACCGCACTCTAAGAGAACCTGATCGTGATGTCATTCGTCCAGCTTCGTTGGATGAACTTAAGGCGTATATCAAAGGATTAAATCCCAAAAAAGCGCCTGGTTGTGACGGAATTTCTAATTGTATGATTAGGAATTTTCCGGATAACCAGGTGCAGTCATTATTGAATACCATCAACAATTCACTGCGCCTCAAAAGATTTTCTCGAAGGTGGGAGCATGCCATCGTGGTCATGATCCCGAAAGAAGGTCAGAACCCGACCTTCCCGCAAAATTATCGACCAATCAGTTTGTTATGCTGTTCAGCTAAGTTGGCTGGAAAAATCGTTCTCGATAGGCTTGACGATGAAGTGGAGGACAGAAATGTCCAACCGAATGAGCAGTTCGGCTTTCGTCGCGCTCACTCCACCGAGATACAGGTTTTGAGGCTGGTGGAAAATACAATATTTTCGCTAAACGCCAACAATCGTGCTCATATTGTCCTTCCAGACATAAGAAAAGCATTTGACAGAGTATGGCACGAAGGCCTGCTCTGCAAATTAATCGATTTCCACTTGCCTTTGAGCCTGGTGAAGTGGATAAAGTCATTGAGGCCGGCGTTCGTCAGGGGGCAGTACTGTCTCCTGTATTATACGCACTCTTCACCTCCGATATACCACGAACCAAACACGTGAAAATCTCCCTGTTCGCCGATGATACGGCCTTACTCTCTTCGTCAGGCAACCACCTGATGGGTGTTGTTTATTTGCAGAATGCATTAAACGACCTCCAGCAGTGGTACCTGGAGTGGAAAATGAAGTTAAATCCCGATAAAACACAAGCGATCTCGATGGGTCGCAAGACAAACAACCCGGAGAGGGAAGTGACTATCTCTGGAAGGGAGATAGAATGGTCGGAACAAGTCAAGTACTTAGGGGTTACTGTGGATCGTCGGCTCACCTGGAAGCCGCATGTGAATATAATAAAAAACAAAACTGCTAAGAAAATCGGCGCACTTTACCCTCTGATTAAAAGAAGAAGTAAACTCACTTAAAAAAAAAGTCAGGATCTATAAAATTATATTCAGGCCTGTCATTTTGTATGCCCCAGCCGCCTGGGGCCAAACCTGCAGCACTAGCATTCGCGTCCTGGAACGGGCGCAAATGAAAGTCCTGAGGATGATAACGAAAGCTCCGTGGTATGTTCGGAACGATCGGATACTTGAAGACTTGAACCTGCCTTCCATCAGGAGTATAATCAGAGACCGCAATCGGAAAGTATTCGATTGCTCAATAACCCACGAGAACCCCCTCGTGAGGAAAGCTACTGATTACAACATAGACGACCCCTCGCGCTTTAAACGTCCCAGGCACTCCCTGGAGTGATAGGCTATCTATCAACCTATCTCGGGTAGTGAAAGCTGCATCCTCTATAGGAATTTAATTTTCCAAAGTTTAGATTCAAAATTCTTTCTCGGCCATTTGTGAGAACCGCCATCATGGGAAGGGCTGGAGACCGGTCTCCAGTCCTTATCCAGTCAAAATTCCAAATCCGTGAATGGCTGTTGCCCACTTGTTTGAAGCTCAAAGAGTAAGAGCCTTAGGCCCGGTATTTTCACCTCCGGTTACACTAGGAATAAATTAACCAATGGTTAGAATATGCTTTTGTTTAACGCTTATTGATAACGCAAAAGCACATTCTAACCATTGGTTAATTTATTCCTAGTTTAACCGGAAGTGAAAATACTGGGCCTTAGGGTTACACTCGTGTTTAGTAATAGTGATAGAAGATCCTGAACATTAGTGACAAAATTATAACAGTTGGACTTGCTGGGAAGGATTCAGAGTGAATATCACCTCTAAATTGTTTTCTGTATGCGAACAGAAAAGAGACACTTCTGATTTCAAATTCGTTAATTGTTAACTAGTAGAACAAATGACATTTCTATTCAACTTTTAGAAGATTTTTCTGCACGTACCAATAATGATGACTGTTTCGTTTGTTTGTCGTGGCAAAAAAATTAAAGTAAAAAATAATTCATTCGCACATTAAAAAGTAAGGGCACTGCGTTCTCAGCTCATAGAAATATTTGATTTTCGAAGGTTACTTTACAACGAAGGAGGCGGTTTGAAATTTCAAACATTTTTAAAAGGAGTTATTTTATTTATACAGCTATGAGCAAAAACCAAATTTTTTTCAAGTATAAATTAATAAATAAAATTGTAATTAATATCAATATTGTTCGCTGAAAATTCAGCAATGAAAGCAAATTCTTATTTTTACTGATTTCACGGAATATATAGCCAATATCAATGTATGGATATCTGTCGATTCCTATTATCGACGTCTCTATTCGGTCGCGATAATAGAAGGCAAACACCTGGTTGACCATTCATTCACAACAAAAGTACAATCCTAATTCCATTGTCACCTCTCACCAAAAGAAGTTTGTGTCCACCATTGAGACATTGTTCTTGGAAACAAAAGACGGCGAATCTGAGCACGCTTCAATGGGAAATGACAGCAAAAGCAGTTATATTTTCCTATAGATTTGCAGTTCAAACTGCCCTTTTATGCGAAACAAACAGTTTGAATGAGACAAAGGCTCGAAAGCGATGTCTCTTTAGTTGGCTTTGTTCGGCCATATTGTTCGTAGAATAGATACTTCAAGTTACATCATTTCTAAGAGATTGTCTCTGATTGCTTTATCTTAGTTTGCTGTGCGGACGGGTATTTCGATAAAGGACACAATAGAGGACTTTTATTCCTTCCTTCGATCTGATGTCGTGGTTTGTTAAGTTCGTCGTTCTTGCGTATCTTGATCGAGGATGTTCCATGGAAAATGGAGAGGTTTTCAATTCTGATTTCAATCGGGTCTATTAAGAACTGCAGTTCATTTATTTTATTGAAGTTGATATCTATGAACATCATTTGAAAGGATGCATTTTTTCTGTTTAATATCAACAATTATGAAAGCCTAACAGTTTGAGTGGCAGGCAAGAGATCAGTATTTCAAAAATTCTGAATCCAAAATGAATATTCGGTCACAAAATTTCTAGAATAGATTAACATGATTTAACTAAATTTAAAATCATTTTCTCGTAGCTCTCTCCATTTTTGGCTAGTTATTTCAATGATTTAATTTTTGTTGCTACAGTTGAAGCTAATAGGGACAGGGATGGTATTTTCATGAAACACCCTTGTCGCTGATTTAGAATGGAAAAATGATAGATCTCTATTGGTTTATATAATACTAAGGAAATTGTCAGAATGATGAAATTATTTTTGCGTCTATTCCAGGTTCCAAACTATAAGTTTGTGCTTTAGTGACATAAGTTTGTAGGAAGGAGATTGCACATTTCAGTAGATATAGTGATACTATATTGACAGCAAAAATTATGCGCAGACAAGTACTAGGCGTGATGTTGACTACATTCTATACTTGCTGCTTTGCTTATTCCCTAACGTTCACCCATCTCTATTTGCATACATTTGTTTGATGATTTCTCATCGAAAATATACCTGTCAATGAAAACCTTAGTTTCAGGAATATAAATGAGGAATAATTGCTTTTCGTCAAAGAATCGTTGAAAAAAGTTTGAATTTTTCAAGTTATATTTCTTGAAAAGTCACTCATTGATCCGTTTGACTGTCACAGCAGTTTTTCTCCGAAAATGGTGTGAAATGTTGGAAAGAGAAACATTCTCATTATTTTTGTGAATATCCAACCGTAATTCAACTTTTTTCCCGGCTAAAGCCACGCTGGATATTAAACTACATCTAATAGATATTTCTCAAGAGGAAAAACCTAAAAGTAGAAATTTGCAATAGATGACAATTAAACGATGGAAGATAGTGACTAGATATTGAATGAATGTGATTTTTTGTGGAGAAACAACGTTTCTTGACATGTTTTTTGGGTAACTTTCCACAGTCTGAAAATCAAAATATAATCAGGATAATCTATAGAAGTGTAGAAAGGGCGAACTAATTAGTTCACCACGATAAGTTACTGCGTTCACCAAATTATGTTTCCTATAGAAAAAATTGTAAAAATTAAAAAGATACTTCTCTATATAGTTTTCGATTGACGTTTCAGGAACTATATGGATAGATAGATGGCACGGAGTGAGTAGTCGCATTTACGTTGCTCTCCCGAAATTTTTACGATTAAACGTGTTTCAAGTGTGAATCTTCGATCAAATTGTGGACATCGTATTCTTACATAGTTGAATGTCCAAAATGCCAAACATGGAACCAAGAAAGACCCGTAGAAATACAGCTCCTGTGATAAAAACGCCAGATGAAATCAGTGAAAGAGTAAGTGATATTGAGAAAACTCTTGGTAGTGGACTTAATGAACTCAAATCTGAATTTGATGAATAAGATAACGGGCAGTAATTCCAAAGATTATATTGATAATAGCATCTGGAAAATTTTGTCATTTGAACGAAGTGTTAAAAAGTTATCATGCGAGTTGATACTTGCAATCAAAAGTAATGCCCAGCAAGCAGATGATAACTTTAGGGCAGACAAATATTTGAATGCCGTTGTTCGGGCTGGAGTTCCAGAAAACAGTACTGAGGATCTGATAGAATCGTCATGTGAAATTCTAAGAAAATGCTCAACATCCATAAATAAAAACGATATAAATTATTGTTATAGATTAGCCAAAATTAGTGATAATAAATCTTGTCCTATAGCCATCTTCTTTACTAATAGATGGAAACGAGATGGTGCTTTTAAAATGAAAAAAAACCTAAAAGGCAGTGGTTATGTTATGTTTGAAATGCTCATCAAATCTAAACTGAACCTTCTAGTGAATGCACGAAAAAAATTGGGTACCAGGAATTGCTGGTCATGGAACGGACAAATTTTCACATCAGAGAACGAAAACATCAAGAAAATCGAATCGGAATTGGACTTTTGATGACATTTATATATATTGATTTTTTTCTCTTCTCCTTTCCTCTCCATATATTGTTATTTTCAAATATTGTTTCTTCTAAAATATTCCTAAAAGACTGTTTCATTTATCTATACAAGTATTATAATGGTTAGTTTCCTGAAAAATAATGACACTTATTACATTTCAAATATTATTATTATCATTGTACATGGGATTGTGAACGTAAATATGACTTTACTATCTTCTTTATAACAATAGGATTATCATACGGAGATTCATTTTCAGTTTTATATTTAGAAGCATTTCTTCCAAGCAAGAGTTTACACTCACAAAGAGATTGAAATATAAATAGCTCCGGTTTTTTCTTTTCTTTTTTATTCATACTTTGTTTTTTCTTATCTTTTCCACTCTTGGAATTTATCATAGCATTTACAATACTAGACTTCTTTATACACATTGGTAGAGATGTATATTTTGGCGTTTGCGCATATCAACGCACATTACCTTGAAATACAAAGAATTATTAAGGCTGAATCGTATGAACTGTTTGGAATAAGTGAAAAAGTTGGCTAAATGACACTATAAGTAATGAACAAGTGGTTGTTCAGGGATACAACATCATCAGGAATGATAGAAAAAGTAGGGGTGGTGGAGTTTGTTTGTATATTAAATCGAATTACAAATATTCAATAATACAAACCTCGCAAAGCATTGAGCAACTCTGGATACGATTGATTATTGGTAATAAAAGTTTTGCAGTCGGAGTCATTTATAATCCACCTAATTCGGATCAAGCTCTCTTCTTAGATCACTTTGAAAATACCGTTTCACAAATTTCACCTTCAAATGACACTCTCATATGTTTAGGAGATTTCAATACCGATTTGATGAAGTGTGATACAAGGCCGGCTATTGATATTTCTAATGTTTTTGAGGGTGTTGGTCTGTATCAGCTTATTGAAAATCCAACAATAACTGATCACACAACTTCTCTCATAGATTTCATACTAATATCAGACTTCAGCTTAGTAAATAATTGTGGCACAATGACTGTTCCTGATGTGAGCGATCATGAACTGATCTACTGCAAATTGAATATCAAATGTAAGGGTAATAACGTTAAGTTTGTTACTTCAAGGAATTTCAAAGATTTTAATTATGATAGGTTCCTTTCGGATTTACAGTCGAACCCATGACGTAATATATACGATTTGAATGATATAAATAGTAAAATAGAGTTCAATAACGAAAACATTACAACTTTACTAGACATACACGCTCCATACAGAACTATTAGTCACAAAAAAATATGCGCCTTGGCCCACAAATGCAGTACGAAACATAATGAAAGATAGAGACGAATCACTTAGAAAGTACAAAGAAACCAAATTAATGTGTGATTGGTCAACCTATAAAGAGCTCCGGAATATTGTCAATGTAGCGGTCGAATGTGAAAAGAAAGCATACTATCAAAGTGAATTCGTCAACACAGAGTATTCTAAAATGTGGACTATGATCAAAAGTCTCAATCTTACGTCAAATAGTAAAAGGTGATTATATAATTCCTGACAAACTGGCGGACGTAGATGAGCTGAACAATCATTTCATCAATTCTATACCAAAACTGACAGCTGATCAAGATGTCATATCATATTATCAAAACAATACTCATGAAAATATCACCTCACAATTAACATTTAAACCAGTAGAGGAAATCGAAATCTTAAACATAATCAAAAACTTGAAGAGTAAAGCTACAGGATTGGATGGTTTGAATATTTTTAGTATAAAACTATGCATACCCTTCGTCTTGCCTTATTTAACGTTATTAACTTTTCTTTGCAATCTTCCGTCTTTCCAGCAATTTGGAAAAAAGCCAAAGTGATTCCTCTTCCTAAAATACCCAATCCATCATCACATAATGATATAAGACCAATGAATATTTTACCAACAATGTCAAAGATCCTCGAAAAAATAATAGAAATTCAACTCTGCAAACACCTGTTGGAAAATAAAATAATCCCGGCAAACCAATCAGGATTAAAAAAAAACATAGCTGCTGTACTGCACTGATGAAGATTACCGATGATATTTTCAGGGAGAATGATAAAGCAAAACTAACATTATTGGTTCTGTTAGACTACTCGAAAGCATTCGACACCCTGAATCATCAAATTATCGAGGCCATAATGAAATTCTGTGGATTGACTGTGAGTGCCTCTACTCTTTTTATGGACTATTTGAGTCACAGAATACAAGTAGTGAGTTATAACAACAGACTGTCTCAGTATTTAATCAATAGCATTGGTGTTCCACAAGGCTCAATACTTGGTCCGTTATTATTCTCCTTATATATTTCCAACTTCACAAAAATATTCTTATCATGCAATCATCACTTTTACGCAGATGATACTCAGTTATATATATATATATATATATATATATATATAAATATATATATATATATATATATATATATATATATATATCATTTCAGCCTGACGAATATACACAAGCTATAATTCCTCTGAATTTTGATCTTCAAAATTTACTCAAACATTCTTCACAGCACTGCTTGATTTTGAACCCAAAAAAGTCCACTGCTATATTGTTTGGAAGAATCAGAGATCGGCTAAAAGTAACTGGGTTGAGTAAAGATCATCCAATAGTAATCAACAATGAAATAATTAAAAGTGAAGAATGTGTAAAAAATGTTGGTGTATATTTGGACCAAGACTTGAGGCTCATTAAGCACGTCTCTGTCTGTCTGCAGAGAGCGTATGCTAGTTTAAAATTAATCTACCAAATACGCCAGTACCTTACTAGATCCCTAAAAGTTCTATTATGTGAAACGCTGGTGTTGTCAAAGTTAAATTACTGTGATGTTTTATACGGTAACTGTCCCAATAACGTGGATACTCTAAGGATTCAAAAAGTGCAAAACTCATTTTTGGGGTTCGAAAGAACTGTCATATCAGTCATTTATACAAAGAAATCAAATGGGTGAGAATGATAGAACGTAGATATATACATACTGCATGTATGTATCACAAAATATTGAATCATAAAACACCATCACTATCACTATCTTTATGAAAAAATCAGTTTTCGCACAGATGTTCATAACCTGAATATAAGATTCAAGGGAAAGCTTACACCACCCCTACAAGTTCGAACGATCATTCGGCTACGACATCGCCAAAGTAATCAATTCTCTCCCGTCAAACGTTAGAATATCCGTCGGAATCATGTTATTCAAAACTAAACTCCTCGAGTATCTTTTTTATTAGTGAGTAATGTATATCTTGCTTTTTCAAGTATTGAACTGAACTGAATTCCTCAGTATAGGTTCTCTGCGCTTTTTTGTCTATCTTTTTCAGGGTTAGGTGGAAGAACATACATTCAGTTTAGCCACTGAATAAATTGAACCTCGCCCTACTATCTTATAATGAGTTGAGAACATCGTTACGTAATCAATTAAGACCTTTATTATTATTTTATCTGCCCCCGTTCGCAAAATCTTCTAAATCTCCTTAAATTGTTTGAATAATTTGGATTTTTCTTGCAGAGTCTTTTTCGATTTTTCAAAAGGAGATTTAGAAGATTTTGAGAACAGGGGCAGATATAGTCCCCGAAACGTCAATCGAAAACCATATAGAGAAGTATCTTTTGCATTTTTACTATTTTTTCATAGGCAAGTCCAGGAAACGACAAGTTACTGACAAATTGAATCATTTTTCTATAGGAAGTTTGCCCTTCCTACACTTGTATAGATTTTCCTGATTATATTTTCATTTTCAGACTGTGGAAGGTTACCCAAAAAAACATGTCAAGAAATAGTGACTGGAGTTTATCTTCGGGTTGCAGATGATTCCACAACTAATTCATATTTTCTAACAAATCAATCAAGAACGTTGGAATCTGGCATAGCTTGATGGAAAATGTTTCTTCAGCCACATACTTTTTTGAGAAATTATTGCATAAACTGATTCGATCCGTGCTCCAGATTCGGCAAGAGGTGAAATATGATATTGCTCGATTTTTTCAAACATACATTTTTCCAAAGATTATATTTCCTTTTTTTCTCTCGATGTGGCCACTCATCCGAATTTGAAATGAATCAGAGGATTAAAGCTATTGATATCATTCATATCATCAGAATATGTATGTACGAAATATGCAAGCCCCCTCTATAACAATTTCTGAAATAGGACTATTACGAAGATTAACGCAATCTTTCATTTTTGTGATACTTTTTGCTGAATTTCTATTTGAAATCTATGAAATACTTCTTCAATTCCGATAGAGAAATTAATTCTAATTTCGCATCAAATCTATTTTATGAATTAATTCGTTTTCAGAATACCCAAAATTAATCTCAGAGTGGAATGAAGACGCATGAGACTTTTTTCATATAGCTCTGTGCTTGCTTGCTTGGAAAGTACTTTGATGACACAACCATATTATTTTTGTAAGAAACATGTCCTCTGATGATCAAATCCTCGAAAGTTTGGATATTTCCCCATTCAGATCAACTTAACGACTGACGTAATAAACAGATGGTTTTCTAATATTCTAGTTGTAAAATAGTGGTTTACTGATCATATTACTGAACAAAGTTATTTCATGAAACATCCCATGGCGTGAAAATTCTATCTGAATTATAAAGGAAACTGGATAACTATATATCTTTCCTTAAGTTATTTTGTTATTCCCAAAAATAAAAACTCCCATTAAGAACTTGTTTGGGGAAGTATCACATCGACCTCTTCCCTATCAATTATTACAATGTCTTCCGGTCATCGCATATTCGTTTTTTCTTAAAAACTGAATTACACTTAATCATGCGAGAAAAAACTAAGCCCGTGCCATGAATACCATGTTGCCAAACAACAATATCTGATCATTACAAATTTCAATATATTATAAAATATTCGAATGATTGTGGGAACTATTATGTAGCTAAGATATAAAAGGAGGGGACAAAATGAATTTGTTCAGGCCTACGCATTAACACTGTTTTAATGACTGAATAAAAACGCAAGTTTCATTGTAGAAAACCAATTACGCCATAAGGGTTCCTTCTATCTATGAAGATAACGATCAAGAAAGCACCTGCTGCCCCTTCGAAACTTGTGAAGTGCCAACATATCTTCACAGAGTCGTAATGACGAAATTAACAATTCCCCACTAATTGGGCCAAGCACCCTGTATTTGAAGAAGGATTTTTCAAACATATTTACCTTTCAAATCACTTGGCAGTGTCTGAAATGTTTGTTTGTTCAAAGGCGCCACGAAATATGTTTGTTTCTGTTCAGATTTGAATTGTAACATGTTTTCACTAAATAGGAAAGTCTGAATATTTACACACATCCCTTAATTATCTTGGAGAAAGAGAAATACTCTTCCAAGATAATTGGTGCAGTAAATCAGCGCAAATATTATTTTTTTTATTTTTCCTCATTATGAGATATCGAAAAAATAATTAAATCATATTAACAATCGATTAAACCAAGTTTCATTGAGATTGGTGATACGTTTCAAAGACATGAAAGGACTAAGAGAGCATTTGCACATTCGTTAGTATGGATTTTCGTAAAAGTTGGATACATTTTCATCATATGATAATTGAGTTGCAGAATAGATTTTTTTCCAGTTTCCTCCTGATAATGCCAACTTGTTCAAGTTTCGCATATTAATTGTAGAAGTTGAGGGTTGATCATTCATATACGGTGTATTTTCTGTTTCCATTTCAGTAAAGAGTTCGAGTTGGTGATCAATAGAGTTGACGATTTCATTAGCAACGTTAATTTTTTTTTTAATAGAAGGTACATCGGGACCTTCTGCCACGATATTGGATTGCCATCCTCCATGGCGCTTTAAGATTAATATATCCCCTCCTGCATTTACTAAAATTGTTGACAAAGAACGTCTGAAGCAGTGACCTGTATATAGATAGGGATTTTCCAATTTTAGAAAAATTGCAATTGTCTTAGCCATACTACCAAATTTGTTAATGCCGACTACCTGTCTAGTACATTTTCCTTGCTAGTAATTTAAAAAGGAACGTTTTTCTGGCAAATCAATCGGTCGAAGAGCAGCATATTTTTCATATATATTATTAAATTCTCCTGTTACAGTAAACGTTCTTGGCTTTTTTGTTTTCACCAGTAAATCCGAATTTGAATCCTCCAAATTATCGGTTTTTAATTTCCACAACTCTTCTCTACGACATGCCCCTGCTACGCCAATAGCCACTACAACCTACAAATGAAAATAACAGGATGCATCATTGAGCCTTATTTCAAAAGTCTTGTTCAAAAGTACATATATCTATCTAACAGAATTTAAAACAGAAATTTTAATATTTTTCTAACTCTTTTTATCAACTGAAAAACTCACTAAATAGAAAAGGCTATGTTCATGGAAAAAAGCGAAAGAAATTCTAAAAATAGTTCCTTCTAAATAAACTTACCTTTATTAGTAGATATTCCTTGTCTGGAGCTTCGTTCAAAAATCTCTACAATTGGTCTATTGTCAATGTTTGATTTTTTGGTGACGAAATTGTCGGACTTTCTTTCCAAAAATGAACGTAATTTTTGATACGTGGATATATCAATGTTATTTTTTATACTGCTAGTACTTCGCAACATTGAAAATTGTGACCAAAGTGTAGACGCGTTTTCGACATCTCTTCAAAGTATACCAAAAGTACACTTTCCGAAAATGATTTTATTTTTGTATTTCTTCTCCATTCCATATTTTTTTTTTATGGCAATTCATATTTTTTCTTAAAAACGTTTTTTTCTGTGTTTCAAATGAGCTGTATTTTTTTCAAAACAAAATATTTATTTTTCGATTGTATACGAATTTAAATTAAAAAGAAAGTCTAATTTTCAATCGAAAAAGTGGGTTTAAAAATTTTAAATTTTTTACCTTTATAGGTGCCCATTTTCTTCGTTGAAACCTCGACTTTGAGATGGCATGAAAAAAATATATTCTTCGTATGGAAAAATATCGTCAAAAATGCAAAAACCAAAAACCTACTTTTTCATAATCGATTTTTCAGTAATCTTGAGAATTTCTTATTTTTTATTGCAAATAAGCATTTAAATCGATGAAAAAGATTAGTTTTCGTGTAATATAATGTCACTTACATTCAATTATTTGTTAATGGTTTTGAAATTACCGAAAATATTGTTTGAATAATAATCAAATACGTGAAAACTTCAAAAAACAAAGGCTATTTATTCAGTTTTTTTTAAATTTTTATACATAAACTATAAATAATGTACACGTCACTTTTTAAAAATTGAAATATAGAATTGTTTTATTACAGTCAAATATAGAAGAATAAATGTCGAAATAGTTTCATTTTAATTTAATTTTTTTGTAGGTCCCTCTTCATTATTAGAACTGATGCAGTTTTCGTTTTTTTTCGGATTCATCTTATAACTCTTCGATTTATTTTATTTCTAGATTTTCGAGTTCAGTATTATTTTGATTTAAATTCATTGGACAGTGTGTACTGTCTTCGTTCGACGGTTTTTCAGCATTTGAACAGATTTCAGAACCATGACTATCAGAGCACAAATTTGTGAACCTCAAGCCAAGATTAAACAATGTTTCCGGTTATTTTGAATCCATTGACAGTTGAGAAAGGCAATTGGTCAAACTATAACGCTACCATCGCACGTCCTGAACAAGGATGTTTTCACACCGTGCTGAACACAGAAACATCAACGTCGAATTTTCAGCCAATCACACCATTGCGAATCTTAAATAGTGTGTTATGATTGGCTCGAAATTTCGACTTGACATTTCAAGACTTTGCACACCGCATACCTTTCTGAAAGTACCTTAAAAGTTTGAGTTCTATTGTGGCATGGAAAGTGTGAGATAATAGATGTACTGCTGAAGGAACTAACTTCTTTTTTAAGAATTGGGCCAGGCGCAAACATTGCCAGGCATCTCCCATTGAATGTAAATAGCATTAAATTACATGAAAATGAATCTTTTTCAACAATTTCAACGCTTATTTGCAATAAAAAATTCTCAAGATTACTGAAAAATCGATTATGAAAAAATTTTTCTTTTTGGTTTTTGCATTTTTAACGATATTTCCCATACGAACAATATATTTTGTTCATGTCAACTTGAAGTCGAAGTTTCAACGAAGAAAATAAGCACTGATAAAGTTAAAAGATTCAAAATTTGTAAACCAACTTTTTTTATCGAAAATTATTTTTCCTTATTTAAATTCGTATAAAACCGAAAAATAAATATTTTGCTTTAAAGCTCATTTAAAACACAAAAAAAACGTTTTCACCAAGTTTCATAAAAAAAATAATTTTTTTTTGCGGAAGATAAAAATTAAAAACATAAAAAACTATTTTTAGCGTTTTTCTCATTACTATTGAGGTTATATTGAAAAATTACAACTTTAATTTCAAAGTTTTCTCGATAGAATACATATTTCAATATCCTACCCTGAAAACGTATATTTAGCTACCACCACCCCCTTTCCGGAATTTTTACTAAGTCGTTTTGATTTTTCTTAATTTACTTATAATTTACCCCAAACTTTCCGTCCATCCACATACTGCTAAGAATTTTTTTTTGTTTCAAAAATGATTGGCCCTGGTGTATATAGATTCTGCATCGATGAAGATATGTAGTGGTGGACTGCGTGGATTCCGCAGTCGAGGTCGTTCTCAAGGATCATATAGAACTCATGCCTACCTTTAGACGTCACTCAACTTCCTATTCAATCCCATATGTTGTGACTTTGCCCACCACTCTATAATACTGAGGCGTTCACTCTCAGGGGTCTCACAACCCTTCTGTAGAACCATTTCTAATTCAGGTTCCAATTTTTTGAGATCTTTCTTCTGTAGATTCCGAGTGCCATTCTAGTCTTATATACTTTTCAAGTTTCAGGTAGTCCATTTATGTAGCGAATATAATCTCTTCTTCTTGAGTATTGGTGGTTCGGGGGCTATTGGTTTCCTCCAGGTGAAGGGACGACATACGTTTTTGGGGGATTTATTATGAGTTCCTTCTGCTCACACCATCTGCTCACTATGTTGAGTGCCCTCTATGCATTTAGATATGGTGCCTGCAGATCGACATTTAACGACTATTTCTAGATCATCCATCCCAGATAATGAGAGCCTCCTTCGGGTAATCTCCTGATGAGATCGTCTAGCAGGATTGCCCATGGCGATAGAATGAATGACTGCCTTCAGACACCCCTAACCCTGTTTCTTCTGTGGTGGCCGCTCCCAGATTGGCCTTTATCGTCCTATCTAGTATGCCCTCAATTCACTGGAAGATTTTGTGGAGTTATTATTGAAAGCCCCCTAGATATCTAGGAAGGTATTCAAGCAATTGTTGGCCTTTCAACTGATCCCTCTTGTCTTGTACTCTATGATTCAAGCTGCTTACATTTCCTTCGAAATACTGAGAATATTTTCATGGAGACATTGTACCAAAACGAGAAAATAAATATTCAAAATATAACAATGGTTCATAGTTAGACCAACATTTTTCTGGGATATTGGGCAAAAAATAATACTGAGTTTATATTCAAGACTTATGCATGAATAATATCATGGGCCAAATTAACTTTTTCTATTGAAAAATAGTAATGCCATAAAACATCGACATATGTTCAATTCAATTAATTTTCATTCGCTCATTTGAACCTAACCAAACATCGGTGAGAATTCCAATGTTATTTCAGTACTTCCAGTCATATAGAAATGGGCTCTCGAATAAATTTAAAAAAATACAGTAGTGGAACGAGCGAGGTGAATACGAAAACACTTGAAAGTCCGTATAGCCGTGAAACAGCAGCTGTAGACTGTCACTTGTCGATCAATGCCTCCGTAGATGATCTGAATATGATATGAATAATGTATGGACTCCCCACTTACACAAACAGAGTAACACAATGTGTTATGATATGCCTTTATATTGCCATTTAGGGTGGAAAACCCATTTAAAATTTGACGTTTACAGGATATATAATATGCATTCATATGCAAAGTTCGGTTTTTATAATACTTTCGAATCCATGCAGCAAGTTCATATGAATGGTCTATTCATTTTGGGTTTGGACGAGCTTTTGTACGGCTTCTACCTAACCAAATATTTGCTTTCGGACCATCCTTCTTTATTACCAATTCTTTTCAGTACGGCACATTAATTTGGACACACAATGGAAGAAGCGATAATGTTCAAACAAAACTATTGTGGAATTTTGTTTTCGTCTCTATAGCCAATTAATAGGTGTTAAGGGTGCTTTGTTATGTTTGGGAATATTCGAACGTCAATACTGAAAATATGTTGCAGCTGGTATTTGCCAATAGAAAAGGGTGCAGGACTAGGGACAGGAGCTGCAAATGTTTTTGACACCCATTATGCGAAATCTGTTTTTTTTTATTTCATATCGACAAAAAAATGGAACAGAATGAAATTGCAGAAACCACAATTGAAGTGATCTAGCTAAAAACCGTTCCTTAGCTATTGAACTAATTCATAGTGATAATTGACCAAGCTACTCTCTTTAAGTTTTTGAACTGATTACTCTCTAGTAATCGATTTAATTTTTTCCAGTATGTTAGAACTCTAACGTATTTGTATTATGATTATCAGTATTATTTATATATTTATAGAATCTAAGGTATCTAATGCCTAGCGACAAGCAAATTAACAAGTGAAGTTGAGGCCATTTGTAAAATAAAAATATTGATTTTCACGATAATGAGTAAAATCATTCTCAAACCCTTAGATATATGCATGTGAAAAATTCATCAACATTGCAAAACATGTTGTTGCATTTGTTTTTAGGAATTGCAATTTGAATGTTCTTATTGGATATGTAATTTAGCAAAATGACTAACTGATCCCGCGTCTGCTGGACGTGAGAAGGAACCTCATTTGTTTTAAATTGAAACCGATGTAAAAAGTAGTGATTGTGAGTGTTTCGTGCTTTGCCAAATAATTCCTCAAGACTCTCAATAACTCAAATAAAAAACTGTTGTGAAGGAGACTGTGGAAGGTTCAGTCGTTGTGTTCAGACCAATTGAGGTCAGTATGAGTTAACTACATCAGGTACCATATACAGGGAAGCTCACACTATTGATATTTCAATAGAGGAGAATAAGAAATACGATGTTGGTTTGATCAGGAAAAAAAAGGATGATAATAAAATAGTGTCCAAGAATTCGAAATGATGAATGAAAAGTTTTTGAAACTGGTGCCCTGATTATGATAATTATTTGAAAAAGAGAAAGAAAATTATTGATTATATTTCATGAATACCATATTATTTTATTCAGCGTTTTATCTCGCGAGGCGACACTCAAATTGCTCTTTATCAGAAATGTAGCATTATTTTTTATTATGATTGTCAATAGCCTCTCCACTTCTGCATTCTCCTGTGTGTTCCCTCAAGATATTCCCCTACGTTTTGGCTCTGAATATCCATCATCAGGAATGAAATAATGGAATAATTATATCAATCGTTGGTTGGCGGGAATTCGGTCGGAATATTGAAGAAAATCAGTTACTTAATTGCCAACGTTTCGAAACTTTGTTATTTCATCTTCAGGACTCTGAAGAACAAAAACATGCATATTAAAATGGCGTTCTCGACATATTTGACTTTCAACGGTGCTTTTTCTTTATTTTGTGTACTTTCACTATCCGAATATAATGATATTATATTCTAATAGTGGAAATACATAAAATGAAAAAAAAAACACCGTTGAAAGTCAAATACCACATATAGAAGGTCTGACACCCCAACTATGCAAAGTCTTAAAAAATGAAAAGCGAAAACACAATAAAAAATCTTTTTTGTTTACGAGACAAAAAACAAACCCAGCAAAAGATTTGAAATCCAATATTATATACAAAATACCCTGCGCTGAGTGTGACAAGGTGTACATAGGGTAAACAAGTAGATACTTGAAACAAAGGATGACAGAACACAGTAATGATTGTATAAAACCCACTCAAAACAATAAAAAAATCCTTCAAGCCTTGCAGTACACTGTAAGTCATCCCTTCACACTTTTGATTTTAATTCAGTTAGTAACATTGAACAACAAACAATTATGAAAAAAGACTCCTGAATGAAATGATTGAAATTACCAACCATGGAGAAAAATGTGTTACCAAAAAGTCAGTTATCGAAAATCTAAACACCTCGTATTTTAACTTAATGAAGAAAATCAAACAAAAATTATGCATCATTAACGGATGACCTTTTCCAACTCTCCCAATTTCTTTCATTAGTTTTTTCTCGATTCACCACCAATTTAGTTTGCTCATTTCATTAACGTCTTTCATTAACCTATGCATGTATTCATATTGTATGTCAAAATTATTTATATTACCACTTTTGAACTCGGAAAGCCACTGTAAATGTGAGTTATTATTGTTTGTTTTCCATACACTGTTTGAAGCGTTTCCTTGAATCAATACTCCATTCGAGAACTCCATTTTAATTTGTATGTTTTTGTTGTTACACTTCAGAGTCTTGAAGATGAAACAATAAAGTTTCGAAACGTCGACAATTTAGAACTGGTTTTCTTTAATGATTGGAACAATTGGAATCATATTCAACGGTCGCTGTCCCATACAAGGAATCATTATAGTTGTCTCTGCCTAATTTTTCTTGCGTAATGAAACCAATTCACCTGCTCAATTGTAAGCGCGAACTCATTTCATGGGGAAAAATTGGCCTAGCCTTCCTTTTTTATACAAAGGCAATGGTCCTTTAGGTGATGCAGCCTATTTTCATTTTATTGTTTTTCACAACTTCACTATTAGTTAGGATGATACAAATGGATTGCCTGCTAGGGGTATCTTTAAACTAAAATTCGCCTGTTTGTATTTCAATATCATAATAAAGCAGATAATTATTATTACTTTGCGATCTTCCTAATTTCGGCTTGGATCATCAGACTGAATTTGTTCAACCCTGATGATATGCTGATATTTTTTATAGAAACATCGAGAAATACCCACAATATAATACATATATGAAGGTAAAAATGGAGATGATACTAAACATTTTATTCAAAAGTGCAGGTTCGTATTTGTCAGAATGACTTTTGTCTATATTGATCAAGAGTTATTTTGGTGGAGAAATATTGTTTTCCTGGGTTCTTCAACTTCCATAATAAAAAAATTTCAAACATGTATGTCAAGTCAAGAAAATCTATAAAAGTGTATAAAGGCTAATAAATAATTAACTTATCGTATTCTGGATTTGCCTATTGGAAAAATAAGCTCAAAATAAATTTCAGTTTATGTTCCTGTTCTCGAAACTAGTTGAATTATTGTCAAAAAAGGTTCACCGTTTCAATGTGGAGCTATTTTCAATTCGTTTTTGTAGAGATAACGATAGTGTGCCAATGAACCTCTGCATCAGTGTTTACTGATTTCATCAATAATAACTTTTTTTCGAATAACAAGATGGTATACTTGTGCTCGCGTTTGGGTGATCGTCTGAGTTGCCATGACGATGCCCTGAGTGGTCTATATACCTACGTATAACTTTATTACGAGAATCCAGTTCGGAAATAATTCTGAGGGGCTAGATCATCTCACACACTTGTATATTTATTAGTGAGTTGTTCGATTTGTGTCCAACCAAACGTTCCACTACTCCAAAAGAAAAAAGTTCTACTTTTTCTATTGTGGATAGAAAGTGTTCTTATAATCACAATACTCTTACTTGTTTTAGGAATGATTGGAATGTTGATTTCGCTGTCTGTCACCAAGTAGTTGGACACAATTTATTATTACAAGATTTTATTCCCTTGTTAGTTCGTAAGGGTCAAATCTTGCAAGTGAATTTTGACCGATTCTAGTCGTCCGATTGATTTGAAATTCGGCAGGTGTTCATGATTCCGGTGATAATGCATTATGGAATATTTGTTAGAGAAAACAACGGAATTGTGACTCCAAGATGGCGTACGAGATTCATAATTATGGTTCGATTCGATTCAAAATTGGTATGTGGGAGTTTTCGAGGTCGGAGCTTATGAATTTTTTTTCAAAATTTATAAATTTGAGTTGGCGGCTTCAAGATGACGGACGAGTTTTGTGATTATGGTCCGAATCGATTCAAAATTGGTATGTGGGGGTTTTCGGGGTGGGAGCTTATGAATTTTTCTGTTAAAATTCATGAATTCAAGATGGCGGACGAGTTTTGTGATTATGGTCCGAATCGATTCAAAATTGGTATGTGGGGGTTTTCGGGGTGGGAAATTATGATTTTCCTGTTAAAATTCATAAATTCAAGATGGCGGACGAGTTTTGTGATTGTGGTCCGATTCGATTCAAAATTGGTATGTGGAGGTTTTCGGGATCGGAAATTATGAAATATTTGTCAAAATTCATGAATTCAAGATGGCGGACGAGTTTCGTGATTATGGGCCAATTCGATTCAAAATTGGTATGCGGGGATTTTCGGGGTCGGAGATTATGAATTTTTTGTTGAAATTCATAAATTTAAGATTGCGGCCTCAAGATTGGGGACGAGTTTTGTGATTATGGTCAGATTCTTTTCAAAATTGGTGTGCGGGAGTTTTTGGGGTCGGATATCAAGATTCCTCTCAGCTCAAAACTTACAAGGAAGAGACCTTGTAATAACGATGCTCTATTAGAAATGAAAAAATCAAGGCGAACTAACTAAAGAGCAAAAAGTAAAATAACTAATAAAAAAACTTTTCAAAGACAAGCTTTCATGTAAGCTGTATACTAAAACGTATATAATAAGTTTAAGTCATCGCTGACAATGACTTGATTATTTTTTGTTGAATTATTTGGTTCAAAAAAGCTTGTCGCGCGAATTGTAATAAAATTAATACTTTGACAAGTTGTTACTTACCAACCAATCATTGTCCAATAAAATTAATTGTTACCTACTTTCATGAATATTTTTTAAAAATTAAATACTTTCACAAGTTCTCACTTACCAACCAATCACTGCCCAATCAAATTAATTGGTACCTACTTTTATAAACAGTTCGCGCGACAATGTTTTTGAAACAAAAAAATTCAACAAAAAATAATTAAATCATTGTCAGCGATGACTTAAACTTATTCCATACGTTTTCGTACACGGCTCGAATAAAAGCTTGTCTTTAAAAAGTTTTTTTATTAGTTATTTTATTTTCAATATTTACTTTGCAAATCGACTAACTACTTTCCATCCTGTTTCCATTGTCAATGCGTTGGTTTCTGAAATTGCCAGCTTTTTCATTATTTACGCTTTTTTTTCTGTGGTCTGGAAGAACACTAACTCGTTCCATCATTTAATGATTTAATTAGCCTGGGTGAATTTAGCTAACTTACTCTAACTTTTTGGTTGATTGATTAACCTAGAATCAAATAATAAAAAGACCCTTTTTTGGTATATACCAGTCTTTCGGCACAGGTTAGTTGATGAAACTGTATTCCAGGCTGGTTAACCTACCACATCCTGACTTATTTCCATGAATACCAGCGGTGAGGTGGATTCGTACGAGATTGCTAATTGGCCGGGCTGGGAGAATTGGGAGGTGGAAATTATAGCAGGAATTTGTTCGGAATCCAGGCAAAACTTTCAGTAGCAACTTCCATGATTATTGCTGATATGAATTGAGATAATGAGTGGAAGTGTCTCTACGAAATATATAGCTTCAGATGTTGACTTTATATAAGGTATTTTTTGGGGAAATAATCGACTGAGGGGAAAATATTTTCCAAGTGAATGGAGTGTTTCTAGGTGTTTTCTATCGAATATCGAGAAATCTTTCTAAAAAAATGGCTTTGTTGAAAACAAACTAACGAGGTGATATTCAGCAAAATTCCACCATGAAGTTTCGGTTAAAGAAAAACCGTCCCACTGAACTACTACCAATCAGCAGAACACATATATTTCTGGTTGGTAGGAAATATCTGATGCCCTTCAAAGTGGAGCATTCTCCAGGAGAATATAAAAATTGCAAAATGACGAAGGTACAAAGAACTACCCATGAAATAGGTCCTGGTATGTTGACAATTTTTTTACAGATTTCTCATTGTCCTTCTGTACTAACCACATCAAGAGGTTACTACACTCGACAAAAATTAAATATATGTTTCCACTTCCAACGCGTTTTTTTTGCTCTCTATCACTGTTTTTCTATATTATTTCCTGAAAATGTGTTAGTCGTACCGAGTAGGAATATTCTATTGCCTGAACATAGAAGTTTTAAAAATTATTCAGTTCATTTCGTATAAATATTCCTTACTGGTCTATACCAACAATTGTTCCTATCAATGTGTAGAAAATATTATATTTTTGAACTCCATGATACTGGGTTGAGATTCACTTTACAAATTATAGATTCTCATCTATAATTTGTGTTTTTCACTCAATACTAATATTCTTGAATATTTATATAAAACTTCGGATCTACGTACTTCATGTTGATGAGGTACGAGAATGTCGTAACACTTTTTTTTTCTGAGAACTCCAAAATATGGACCAATACAAATAAGGGTGAGTCAGTGGTAGTCTCAAGAAATAATATGAATGGAGCAGTTCGGGAGAATGGAGTATTGCGAAAAAAGTACAATTTTGGATCAACTATTTCAGAGAACAAATTATAATAAAATTAGGACGCTTCAGATGTTTGGAGAACGTGATAGGGAAAGAGGCCACAGACCCAACAATCCTACTCGCAAATCCCGTAGAATGCATGAAAGAGAGCGTAAGCAAAAGATACGATTTGCAGAAGTCAGAAATAGACCTAAAGATGGAGGCGCAAGGCTATGCGGATGGGTTGACAAGTACAGGAGCAGGCAGAAAGCCACAGTTGACTCACATATCAGTAATGATGTTTCATAATAATAGAACTCATTGATTTCATCTTGTTGTAAGTAGGAGATTTAAGCCGGTTCTGGGTCTCCCCCCACCACTATGACGTCACGTGTGACCTTGAATGGTTGCAGGTGTGCAGTGTGTGTGTGTGACCTTGAGATTTGACTTTGAGATTTGTCATTGATTTTTGACATTGGGTTTGGTCGACTTTGAGATTCGACTTCAGTTTTGACCTTGAATATGACCTTGAGATTCATAACATTAAGTTTTGAGTTTGAGATTTGACCTTGAGTTTTGATGTTGGATTTGTTTCGGCAACCAAAAGATTTGATCTCGATGTTTGTTTGACCTTGACTAATGTTGTGGTGTAGGCATACATATTCTGTGTAGTCATGACCTTCATGAATCCTTGCTTCCTCCAAGCGAGGAGGGCGTTCGTCCTGTGAGAGAGCTAAGAATGAACTGCGATTATTGATGAGTGCGCTGAATGTCAAGAGAATCCACTCAAATCCATACAGATTGCGCATCGCATCGGACTTGTTGTAGGGTGGGGATATTTCATTGAAATATTCCAGGAGAAGAGTATTTTGAATCAGTGTCTCCTCCAGTGATCTATTGAAAACAAGTTGCTGAAATGTATTCGTGTGATTGTGGTAAAGATTTCACTCGTAGTGATAATCTACGTCGGCATCAACGGAAACTTGCCAGGAGGTCCTTCAGTGAAACGAGTTAAATTCAACAATGGCGATGACTCACCACCTGCACCACTCTATACATGTAATTGTTGTAATGTGATAATCCCATATTGTCAAGTCAACTCTCACAATAGAACACTCGCACATAGGACGAATTCATGTGTTCACTTGGGTGGTGGTGTACACCTCATTAAAAATGCATTCAAATGTCGCATTTCTAGCTACAGAGTATCTAGTGAGAATATGTATACTGAGTACACACCTTTTTTCAATGATATCAAGCATAAAAGTACTCGAGCTATTGGAAAAAAACATCAAATTGCACAACTCCATCAAGGTCAACATGGAAGTGTTTGGAAGTTATATCATTCAAACCCAGGAATTGACAGACATCAAATCGTTCAATTCTCCCAATCGTATAGCAGATCGATCAACTGATTTGAATGGATTATTCGATGCATTTCGTGACATTATAATTGCCCAAAGTACGGAGTTTGAGGAGCGTGATTCAGGTTTGTAGTTATAATTGTTGCAAATGATGAAAGGTTTAATGAAAGTAATTTTTTCAGGATGGAGTTGCGAGAAAATTATGTTCCTTGAGGTGAACATAAACAAATACAGTCCACTTGGCGGATCATCATACATGAAACTTCCCGAATTCATTGAGAGAAGAAAAGGTGTTGTCAACATAAAAAATGAAGACCAATGCTGCTTTGCATGGGCCGTGACATCTGCATTATTTCCCACAAATAATAAAGTGTCGGAGGTGTCATCCTATCCACATTATGAGACTGTCTTGAATGTAACAGGTATGGATTTTCCAGTAAAATTACGTGATATAAAAATGTTGTCGGAGGTGTCATCCTATCCACATTATGAGACTGTCTTGAATGTAAGAAG
>JAFIRS010003621.1:0-124207 GCA_018342105.1 Gonioctena quinquepunctata | reverse complement strand
ACCACAACTTTAGTCAAGATCAAACAAAATCGAGATCAAATCTTGAGGCTGCCGAAACAAATCCAACATCAAAACTCAAGGTCAAATCTCAAAGTCAAACTAATGTTATGAATCTCAGGCTATTCAAGGTCAAAACTGAAGTCGAATCTCAAAGTCGACCAAACCCAATATCAAAACTCAATGACAAATCTCAAAGTCAAATCTCAAGGTCAAACACACACACACTGCACACCTGCAACTATTCAAGGTCACACGTGACGTCATAGTGGTGGGGGGAGAGCCAGAACCGGCTTAAATCTCCTACTGCTGACAAACTGAATGAAGTAGTTTCCAATTGTGCGAACCAAGTTTCTCTTAGGAGCTAATATATTACAAATTGGCGACGAGCTATTCGAAAAGTGAGGCAAGGTGCTTCGTCAGAATCGATGAATAGAGTTCAAGGTGAACTATTTATTGTTCAAGGAGAACAAGTTTGAATATGCCGAAAACTGTTGAAAACCAATTGCCGGTTCAACAAGTTCTGCGAGGAACCATAGGTTCCCTTGCTGAATACAGAATGGGCACCGATTGAAGAACATATGAGGAACGAATGGAAAACTATTTTTTGGCAAATTATGTAGAAGAAAGCAAGAGAGGTCCAGTACTTCTAACGTTGATTGGTAAACAAGCATATAAAATTTTGAGAGATCTTTGCGATCCTGAATGACCAAAAAACAAGAATTACGATGACCTGTGTGAAATTTTACGAGGACAGTTTTCTAAAAAGATTTCAGTCTTCAAAGAAAGAATCAAATTCTATGAATTGTAGCAGTTTGATAACGAAATGGTTAAAGACTGGTACGTTAGAATAAAAAATAAGGCTATCAATTGCAAGTTCGGTAGCTCTCTCACTGAAGTTCTGAAAGATAAATTCGTTTCTGGGTTACGTGAAGGACTTGTGTTAGACAAGGTCGGTGAAGAGGAACATACGGCTGAGTTAGAAGCGATCATTGAAAAAGCTTTGAAGAAAGAAAGTTATCTCGTAGATTACTCCCAAATTCATAAACTCACGTTCCAACGGTCTGAAGGAAGAGTCGAACAAAAGAAATCACTGGGTCACAGATCGCAGGACAAAGAAAATAAATACAGTCTCCACAGGAGAAAGAAAAAGGAAAAGTTTTGTTGTGTAATAGTTGTGGTAAAGGCAACCATAATTTTGCAAGGTGCAAGTATAAAGATTATACATGTGAACTATGTAAAAAAGTTGGGCACCTAGCTGGAGCTTTTCATTTTGACAGCAAATCAGCTCATTTTGTAGAAGCTATCGAAGATAAACTAGTACAGTTAAATGATTTCATGGAAATGTATTTCATTAACACAAATGATTATGTTAAGCCAGTAAAAATTCAAATGCTGATAAATAATAAGCCACTAGCTCTGGAGCTTGATACAGGGTCTGGAGTTTCTGTTATTCCAGAAAATGTTTACATGGAAAAATTCAACGAATGTGAATTGAAACAAACTTTGGTACGTTTGAAGTCATATGATGGAAAGATCATATTACCAAGAGGTGAAATATTTGTTTCTATGCAATACAATGACATTTTCAATGATAATTGTAAGTTAATCATAATTGAAAATGGTTCAACACCTTTATTGGGTAGTGATCTTTTAAAAGTTTTCAAATTCAATTTAAATAGCTTCTCTGAAGTCGATAATATTGAGAGTGACAAGGGGTTGGACTCATCATTGGATAAATATAAGGAATTTTCCAAAGATGAGCTAGGGTTATACAAATATGAAAAAGTAGAGTTGAAAGATGATCCAAATGTTAAGCCTATTTTTTGTAAACCACGTCCTATTCCTTCTTCATTCAGAGATTTAATAAATGCAGAGTTGGACGAGTTATCACATTAATAGATAATTCCGGATGGGGCACGCCATTGGTTCCTGTGATGAAAGAAACGGAAAAGTTAAGACTATATGCGGATTACAAGGTAACAGTCAATAAATTTGTTCTCCCCTCTCCCAAGAATTGAATGATAATTCGCGGCATTACAAGGTTATACAAAGTTAGATTTTCTCAATGCCTATAGTCAATTGGAATTATCTGATGAAACAAAAAAATTGTTGTATTGGAGTACTCATAGGGGTATCTATCAACTTAATCGACTTCCCTTCGAAACCAAACCAGCATGCGCCATTTTTCAAAAAACTGTTGGAAAAGTTTTACAGGGGTTACAAGGAGTGATAAATTCCATGGATGATATAGTAGTAACGGGAAAAGATAGGACAGAGCACTTGAATAATTTGGAATGTGTTTTTGAAAGGTTTTCGAATTCCGATTCCGTTTGAATTTGAAGAAATGTAGATTTTTCGAACCACAAATCAAGTATTTAGGTCATTTTATTGATAAAGATGATTTGCATAAAGATCCCGAAAAAACACGTGCAATGGTGGAATGTCCACGTCCAACTGATGTATCTTTAGTAAAGGCATATATAGGGATGATTAACTATTATGGTGAATTTGTTAAAGATTTATCAACAATTTTGGAACCATTATACAAGTTGTTGAGGAATGACATTGGGTTCAAATGGACTAACGAATGTGAGCAAGCATCTTTGAAATCTAAAGAGGTGGTATCAGCGGAACAAAGTCTGGCACATTTTGATCCGAATACTCCAATTAAATTAGTTTGCGATGCTCCTAAAATAGGTATTGGGTGTGTATTATTACATATTTTGAATGATGGAACTGAAAAACCGACACGTTTCGCTTCACGAATTCTGAGTAGAAGCGAAATGAAATATTCAGTTATACACAAAGGAGCGTTAGCTATTTATTGGGCTGTACGCCAGTTTTACCAGTATCTAATGCGAAGTAAATTCATTTTATGCTCTGATCACAAGCCGTTGTTAGCATTATTCGGGGAAAAGAAAGGAATACCACAAATGGCGGCTGGTAGATTACAGCGATGGGTGGATTCAATTATACATTTAGTCATATCAAAGGTAAAGAAAATGGAGGAGCGGACGGTTTATCGCGTTTTCCTGTAGAATCATTCGAACCACCTGAAGTTTTTCATGATAATTTCAATGTCTTGATTGAGGATAAAATTCCTATTGAATCCGATCAATTCTAAAACACCAAATAAATCAGTTTTGATTAAGTTCAACGACGGAAAACATGTTTTAGATCGTATCCATATCGATTTTCTGTGTCCATTTCGCGGTAAGACTTATTTTATTATTACAGATTATTTTTCTAAATAGCCAGAAGTCTATGAAATGTCAAAAATTGATTCCAAAAATACGATTGATAAATTGAGGGATTGTTTTTCAAGATATGGTCTTCCAAATACCATCGTTTCGGATAACGGTTCATCGTTAGTTTCTGCGGAATTCGAAAACTTTCGTACTGTCAATGGTATAAATCACATAACTTCACCACCGTATCACCCAGCAACGAATGGGGCTGCTGATTGATGTTTTCACGAAAAATAAAAACCCGCGTAGATTTTCTCACTCGTTCAGCATTTGATAAAGCCAAAGAACGACAGATTAGATATCATCATGGTGAAAGAATGACTTCTTTTGAGGAAGGAGAGATAGCATATGTAAGAGATTATAGAAATCCACAAAAGCCGTCATGGACAAAAGCAGTCATTGTTTCAAAATTGGGCTTAGAAAATTATCTTTGCAGGCCTGTAGATAACGCAAGATTGGAGTGGAGAAGACATCTCGATCAAATAATAAAAGTTGGAAGTTTTTATACTAATGAAAATTCTGGAATTTTGAAGAAAGACTTTTCAGAAAATGTATCGTCAAACAGTAATTCTGAAAATTCTCAGATCGAGACAACTTCACCAACAAATTTGAGTAGATTCAATAGACAGATCAAAGCACCCGACCGTCTGAATCTATAATTTAAGATTATGAGAAAACATAGGACGGAGGAGTGTAACATCTGTGGATCTAGTTGTAAGGTAGTTATATCTTGTAGTCACCCTGTATCAATTGATCTTGTCAGTTAGTTAACAAACTGAATAAAGTATTTTCCAATTGTGCGAACCAAGTTTCTCTTAGAAGCTAATATATTACATGCACGACAAAATATAATGGCAGAAATGTTGTTTCCTCCATGTAATTATTTTGTTGAACCGAATAATCAGATCTACAAAATTTGAGATTGCTTTAACAAAAATTTTCATTCAGACAAGTGTTTATGTCGATTTGATGAATTAAGTGAAATGTCAATTCAACAAAATGAGTTGATCTCTTCACTGAAAATATTGATTCAAATGAGTAATCATTTTGTTGATCCACTGAATTGACAAATATGGCAACCGAACACGAGAGCATGCACCAAACATTTGAGTCCAGACGTCGCAAGGATGATAAGTTGGCTATGTTATTCGGTAGCATTATGTAAGTCAGGTCAGTTGTGTGAACGCTTCGCCATCTAACGCAGATAATTCAACCAATATAATATTTTTTTATTTGAATTAATATAGGTATTTCCGTTATTTGATTCAAATGAATATTATTTTTTTGTACTAAAAAAATTTCATTCACTATGAGTTGGAGATTGTTTCAATAGATGAACGTATATTCAAATCAAAGAAATGTTAGCATTGCATTGAGATATGCATTTTGTTACCACAATATGATGATTCCATCAATCCAATACACCTGTGTTTTGGAATGAATTTTATTTAATTGGTTCAAGCCAATAAGAATGACCAAATAAATTTGGTTGAATAAACCAATCTTTTTTTTTCCCTTGTGGTATAGAGAAATAGCCTGCCGTCAGTCTGCTAGTTTCGATAGCGTTTGGCGCGGGGGCAGCTTCGACTATTAGTCTACTCGACAAGTTGATAATGGTCTAAAATAGAGATTTTGCTCTTAAAATTATGTGTGATAGCTCATTGGATCCGGGATAACGCTTAGAAAAATGTGTCAAAAGCGTGTATTAGCACATAGAAAATTGCGAAAGTTATAAACAATTGAAAATGAAAAAAAAATGGCATTTCGTTTTTGCCAATATTTCATAAACTATTGATATATAAGAAATTTCAAAAGAAGATTCTGAAAGAGGAGGAAATTTCCAATAAAAAACACGCGCTCCCGGAACTTTTTTTATTTATTTTTTATTTAAATAAATCGCATCAACCTAGAAGGTTATTAGCGAGCGTAACTTGATAGTATTACACGTCATTAAGAGATTGGTTACAGGTTTTTGGCAATGTCTATAGTGTTTATAAAAAGTATGATGTCACTAAATACACATTGTGGGCCGAGTAAGGAAATTAATGATCCTGAGATATTGCAGTTGTTTCTTTATGGGGCGAGATAACGCTCCCGGAACTCTATCTACATCATTTATCATTTTAATTTAACGCTGAAAATGGGTCTCCGAGCGACATTTTTAGGTTTAGCGCGCGGCGTCAAAAGCGAGTACGACACATTAATTAATTTATTTAAGGTATTAAATATTATTTTTTTATTTAAAAAAATTATTGGGTATTCGGAGCACTATAAATAATTTATTCCCGTTAGAAATTTTACTAAAAGTTAATTTTTCAACAAGTTAAACGATTGTTAACTAACAAAATTTTCTCGAACTTTTGTCTTGATTGTAAATGAAAAAAAATGTTTAAATAATTGTCGTAAAAATGTTTCGCTTCGTAGAGCCTTTCTTATATACTTATTCAACAAGATCACGCTATGGAAGTAAAAAAAAATTTCATACTTTGTTTATAATAATTTTTGTACTTGAACAAAAACAAAAAAATCCAAGTAATGTTGTTAATATTTTTTTTCTTGATCATCATATCGTTTTTTTATTATCACAAGATATAAATTGATTTGCAAAAAAAAATTTTCCCGCCATTTGTTGATTAATTTTTCATAAACAAATTGATTATTTCAATATTTTTGAAATTTTTTTTTTACAACTTTATTATATTACAAATATTATGATTTTTGAAAAACAAAAATTTCCTCAATAACAATTTTTAATTGTTTAGAATCGTTTTTGTTATATTTCTATTGTTCAAATAATTAGTGAAGAAATTATTTCATTTCTAAAAATCATAATTGATAGTCTTCTATAAAGTAACGAAAAAAAATTTTTTTATCAACAATTCCATTGTTTATTAACTTACCAATTTGTTATAAACAAATTTTTAACTTTGTTAGATTTTTTTATTGAAACTTCTGAAATTAACAAAAACAAAATTGGAATTGGAAAAATTGGATTTTTTTTTTTATACTGTTATATATGGTTGTTTTTGTAAATTTTAGAAGTTTTAGAAAAATAATCTAACAAAGTAAAAAATTTGTTTATAACAAATTGGTAAGTTAATAAACAATGGAATTGTTGATGGAAAAAAATTTTTTTTTGTTATCCCATGAAGGACTGTCAATTATAATTTTTAGAAAAAAAAATAACTCCTTAACTAATTATTTGAATAATAGAAATATAAAAAAAACGATTATAAACAATCAAAAATTGTTATTAAGGAAATTTTTTTTTTCAAAAATCATAATATTTGTAATATAATGAAGTTGTGGAAAATTTTTTTTCAAAAATATTGAAATTATCAATTTGTTTGTAAAAAAATTATCAACAAATGGCGGGAATTTTGTTTTTGCGAATCAATTTATATCTTGTATCAATAAAAAATGATGATTAAGAAAAAAATATTTTTTTTGACAACATTACTTGGATTTTTTAGTTTTTGTTCAAGTACAAAAATTATTATAAACAAAGTATGAATATTTTTTCAACTTCTATGGCTTGATCTTGTTAACTATGTATATAAGAAAGGCTCTACGAAGCGAACAATTTTTACGACAATTATTTTAAAAAAATTTTTCATTTACAATTAAGACAGAAGTTCGAGAAAATTTTGTTTGTTAACAATCGTTTAAATTGTTGAAAAATAAACTTTTAGTAACATTTCTAACAGGAATAAATTATTTATAGTGTTCCGAATACACCATAATTTTTTCAAATAAAAAAAAAAATTTAATACCTTAAATAAATTAATTAATGTGTCGTACTCGCTTTTGACGCCGCGCGCGCAACCTAAAAATTTCGCTCGGAGACCCATTTTCAGCGTTCAATTAAAATTATAAATGATGGAAATAGAGTTCCGGGAGCTGGGAGGTTTTCATTGGAAATTTCCTCTTCTTTCAGAATATTTGTTTAAATTTCTCAAATATCAATAGTTTATGAAATATTGGCAAAAAACGAAATGCCATTTTTTTTTCATCTTCAATTGTTTATAATTTTTGCAATTTTTCAAGTGCTAATACACGCTTTTGGCACATTTTTCTAGGCGTTATCCCGGATCCAATGAGCTATCACAAATAATTTTAAGAGCAGTATCTCTATTTTAGATCATTTTCAACTTGTCGAGTAGACTATATGTAAAAACACTATATACGTTTCTAAAATCTGAAAATTGATTCGCGAGTAGTTTTACCATGGTCTTAAAAATCTTGCAAACGGGCGCGCCAGCAGCGAGTTCAACACATCGTGAAAGTGTTTTCTAAAGTATGAAATTTGGTATATAAGTGGGGAATATTATTATAATTGAGAAAAATATAGTGCAACAATATGTTTAATTTGTGAATAATTGAACGAGTGCGATAAACGTGCTTCCCACGTATACATTTTCACCTGAGACATCATTTGCCTGAATGACAACGTCTTTCACAGCCAGTCGAACTCATATCTTCTATTTTCTGCCAACCATTTTCCACAGCCACCTTTGCGGTTAGCATGTTTTGGTGTGCATTAGCCAAAATACTAGATATGTATGCACTGCGATGGATGTGCTTAATAAGCTGAGATCTGCAGGGCGGAAAATTTTATTCGTCGTAACTCTTCGCATGAATTTGAAAGGTTTTGTCGTTATCTTTAAATTTATACGTCTTCGAAAAAATTGCAAAACGAGCATCACTGATAGTCTTATTTTTTTACTATATAATCGGCAGACGAACCCCTCAATTTGTTCAATTATATCTGAACGGTGCGAATCTGAGTTATGCGGTCTGGGTTCATTTTGCGGATCCCGAAGTGTGTTTTATAGTTGTCCTAATTATGTTCATAATAATCAATCGTTATCACCCAGGACTTCCTGTAATATGGGCGTAACTTCTCAATGGCCTACATTGATTACCGTAAGACACTTGCTACATTGTTGCATGAGCAGTTTTTTGCACTTGCTTAGATGCTTTGTGGTACCTGATCCATTAGTGATGTGCATCGAACAACTAATTTCACTCCAAAGGTGTATGTTTCCTTCGTCGTCTTCTCATTTACATCTTGGCTGGAATTGATTTATAATGGATGGGAGTGGAAAGTTATCATGTCGTCAGGGTCCATAACCACAGAAACAAATATTGCTGCAACACTATCTAGCCGATGGACTCGGCTTCGTTGTCGACCTAGAGGGGAGGTGTATTTCCAAAGGTAGATTTGATATTCGAAAGCAAAAAGTGGAAAAAAGTCCTTATAATGCGGAGTATTTATTTTCAAATAGCAATCCAATTGGATTTTTCATCCAATTCACTTCTTGCTTGATTTGGTTATACGGATGTGGAATAAACGACCCCGCACCATACTTATGGAAAATGGCTTTCGGTTAAATTTCCTGAATTTTTGGTTAGTTGTAGATTTTGACTTTTTCGGCAAAAGTCTCCATGGGCTCTAAAAAATCCACCGACTAGTTTTCGAGATACAGGGTGTGAAAGATGAAAAGTGAAGCTTTCTGCTCAGAATTTTTTACAATTCCGATAATTGACAAAACGCCCATTTATCCTGGGAATACCGTGCCTCAATGATGTACAATGTCACGTTGATCTCGTTTCCATTATACTTTTTCATTTTGTGCTCTATAACAGGGTGAACAAAAAAAAAATCCAATTCGATTAATTTTAAACCAACCAGTGTGAGTTCTCTGATGAAAATTGAAGATTCAATTCAGCCTGGATAAACTCCCTCAATTGGGATCGAAGTTAATTGACATAATTTTTTTCATACAGGGTGGTTCGAAAATAGGGGTACGTTAACCCCTCGTTTTTTAGTTCGGATAGGGGAGAGCATGTCATATATATATATATATATATATATATATATATATATATATATATATATATATATATATATATATATATATATGTGAGTAAAAAGATACAGTCCAAGTTTCTTAGGAAAATGCGTTTTTTTTCAATGAATACCCTGTTTTTCGAGAAAAAATCGGTTAATTTTCTTGAATTTTTTATATAATGTACGGTTTGAGGAGTCCGATATATTGTCTTCAACATCAGCATAGGTCTCCAGACTCGTTTGTCGGCTACATACTTTTGAATGTTCGGATTTTATTGATACCCATATACTCTAGTCAACATGTGCCTTTTAGCTCAAAATTTTTCATTCGCCTCGGAAAATTATGATCGAGGTGTCATTCGATTCGTCATCGCATCTAGAAACTTTTTGAAAAATTTGGAGTGGCGCTTGAAAAAATTACAAAAGTTATAAACAATTTAGTCAAAAAAAAGGGGGTTTGGTTTTTTGCGAATATCTAAAAAGAACTCAAAATTTCTGAAATTTGAAAAAAGATCCAAAAAGAAGAAGAAATTTCCTAAAAAAAAAATCCCATCTCCCAGAACTCTAGGACCAATATTTATAATTTTTCTAGAGGGTTGAAAATACGGCCGAAAACGGGAACTCTCGCTTGCGTAAGCTCCGCCCACTTCGGACCTTTAATAAATAAATATTATTTAAACTTATTAAATATGAAAATTAGGAACTTGAAAAATTCAGGCACCTACAGAATAGATCAATGAACAATAATCCGCCAAAACAAAATTTTTATCGAGATTTTTCAATTAGTTATCCATTAATTAATTAACAATTTTTTGTAGCACGAACATCAACATTGAAAGTGCGATAATTGTTAAACTATAAATCTGGGAATTTTTTCCTTTCATGGAGCTATTTTACAAAGGCTCTAGAATAGATTCCTGTTGGAGAAATTGAAAAATTGTTAATTTTCACATTGTTATTAACAATTTACTTAAGTTAGAAATTATCAACCTCGATTAAACATTGAAAAAAATATTATTTTTATAATATTGTTATTGGTCCGTTTTCTCATGATCATAAGCTACTCAAAACTAATTTTTGATAATTTTCATCCCATATTGTTTAAAAAATTGTTATAAACAAAAGCGTTGTTTATAAGATAATCAAAAAAATTTTTTTGTTACCATAATTTTTTATGGAAATTATGATTTGAAAAACAAAAATAGTTTCTTAAAAAAAAATTTAATTGCTTAAAAACGCATTTGTTAATTAACTATTTTTTTACCACTAGTTTTGAAAATTAAGGAACCATTTTTTTTCTCAAATCATTATCTATCTTGTTCTTCGATGTCTAATTTTTTTTTATTTTTATTTAAATTTTAATTGTTTATGCAATAAACAATTTGTTATAAACAATTGAATTTTTTATTTATTTTTTTTGCTCTAAAAAATACAACAAAAACAGCCCAGTATAAGTTTTCGGAAAAAAATTGATTTTTCGATTTTTTATTTAATTTTAAGTATTCTCGTATATTCAAACTTACCGTTCGCGCCTGCTTTTCTTTATTTATTATTAATACCACTTATAAACTATTGCAGATACAACAAATTCATCTAGATTTTTTTTTCTAAATCACTACTCAACCAATTTATAACCAAACTAAAGCTCTAACTAAATTATTTATATAATTTTTTTGCACTTATTTATAAAAATTGAAGGAAACTTTTTTTTTTGCTTTTAATATCGAAATATCTCATTAACTATAACAGATACGACAAAAGTTACTTTTATCTTCTTCATTCTGCATTAGTTAATGAACAAATTGAGCTCCTAGTTGAGGCTGTAACCTCAAAATTTATAAAGCAATTAGCAGCTATTGATAATAATGTATTGGGCAGAATTTTTCGGGATTTTTTGTTCACATTAAAATATAAATTTCTTCATAACTGTTAATTTCTTTTTGGAAAAGTACTCAAATATTATAAAGAGTTATGAATAACATACATTCATGAACAAACTAAGTTCATTTCCATACGAATTGTTAGAAATTTCAGTCATTGTTAACGGAATCTTTGATGTCACAATTTATCTAGATGTAATTAAGAACAATGACCGAGTATTTTTGGATAATTATTGAATCCTAGTTATAAATAATTTAGTTAGAGATTTAGTTTGGTTATAAATTGGTTGAATAGCTAATTTAGAAAAAAAGTCTAGATGAATTTGTTGTATCTGCAATAGTTTATAAGTAATATTAATAATAAATAAAGAAAAGCAGGCGCGAAAGGTAAGTTTGAATATACGAGAATACTTAAAATTACATAAAAAAATCGAAAAATAAATTTTTTTCCGAAAACTGATACTGGGCTGTTTTTGTTGTATTTTTTAGAGCAAAAAAAATATAAATTAAAAATTCAATTGTTTATAACAAATTGTTTATTGCATAAAAAATTAAAATTTGAATTAAAATGAACAAAAAATTTCAGACATCGAAGAGCAAGATAAATAATGATTCGAAGAAAAAAAAATGGTTCCTTAATTTTCACAAGTGGTAAAAAAATAGTCAACTAACAAATGCGTTTTTGAGCAATACAATTTTTTTTAGGAAAGATTTTTTTTTTCAAATCATAATTTTCATAAAAGATTTTGTTAACAAAAAAAATTTTTTGATAATTTTATAAAAAACGCATTTGTTTATAACAATTTTTCAAACAATATCGGATAAAAACCATTAAAAATCCATTTTGAGTAGCTTATGATCGAAAGAAAACGGACCAATAGCAATATTATAAAAATAAGATTTTTTTTTCAATGTTTAATCGAGGTTGATAATTTTTAACTTAAGTAAATTGTTAATAATAATGTGAAAATTAACAATTTTTTAATTTTTCGAACGGTAATCTATTTTATAGCCTTTGGTAAATAGGAAAAAATTCCCAGATTTATAGTTTAACAATTATCGCACTTTCAATGTTGATGTTCGTGCTACAAAAAATTGTTAATTAATTAATGGATAACTAATTGAAAAATCGCGATAAAAACTTTGGATTGGCGGATTATTGTTCATTGATCTATTCTGTAGGTGCCTGAATTTTTTAAGTTCTCAATTTTCATATCAAATAAGTTTAAATAATATTTATTTACTAAAGGTCCGAAGTGGGCGGAGCTTACGCAAGCGAGAGTTCCCGTTTTCGGCCGTATCTTCAACCCTCTAGAAAAATTACAAATATTGGTCCTAGAGTTCCTAGGGTTGCGACTTTTTTTTAGAAAATTTCTTCTTCTTTTTGGATCTTTTTTCAAATTTCAGAAAATTTGAATACTTTTCGAGATATTTGCAAAAAACCAAACCCCCTTTTTTTTCAATAAATTGTTTATAACTTTTGTAATTTTTGCAAGCGCCCCTCCTAATTTTTCAAAAAGTTTCTAGATGCGATGACGAATCGAATGACATCACGATCATAATTTTCCGAGGCGAATAAAAAATTTTGACCTAAAAGGCACATGTTGACTAGACTAATATACTCCAGGAGAGACCAAAGTGGGCTATTTTCAAGCAATTCTTCTTGTTGAAAAATATTCGGTGTAGATTAGTGCGATATCTATTCCAAAAACGTAATACTTTATATATGGTCAATGAAATGTCTTTCATTTGAAAACCCTTTTTCCAAAGAAACTAGAGAAAATTGAACTGTTTCAGAAGTAATAATAACCCTCCCAAGGTTGGAACTAATTTTCCATTGTTTGAAAGCTAATTCAATTTAAATGGTGGGGGTATTATACCTCCCGAAATTCTATAAGAAAGTCCGCGATAGCAAAATATCTATGTTTTGTGAATATTTATTAAATAAACTGATTTTGAAATATATTTCAATATATTTCACACAAAAAATATGAATAAATATAAATAAAAAAACTTTTAAAGATAAGCTTTTATTAAAATGCGCTAAAAATAAAAAAAATCTTTAGGGGGTGTCACATTATTCTGTGAGTAATAGATTCAAAAACTTGTCGCTAAAAAAATCATATTTGTATTCAAACTGAAAACATTGCGCGGCAAGCTTTTGAATCTGTTACTCCAGAATAGCGTGACACCTCTGAAGAAATTATTTTTCCTTGTGGTGCAATTCAATAAAATTTTGCCTTCAAAAAGTTTTTTTATTCTTTTTTTATTTATTTTTTTTATCATATTTGACAAAACAGTTATGATTTCTGACCCCAAAAATTCTTAGATACCAATTTTGAATAGAATCGAATCATAATTTACAAAACTCGTCCGCCATTTTGAAGCCGCCATTTTGAATTTTATAATTTGGACAAGAAAAGCATAATTTCCGACCCCAAATATTCATTTTGATTGGAATCACGCCATGAATTCCTTGGCCATTTTGGCCGCCATCTTGTTTTTTATATGAAAATATCATAGGGCATTGTCATCGGAATGATGAAGACCTGGACAGACAGACAGAAATCGAACAAATCAAAGTTTGTAAAAAACACTTTTTACATTCACTAGTCTAGAAAATGAAATATTGTGTGAAATGTTCGTGCTTTATAAATAATTTATAATAATGATAATTATTGAAGTTATATAGAAAACTTCTGTGCGAATGGAGAATATATCAAAAGATTAATTTTGAAAGATTGGTCAGTGAATGACAACCTTGCATTCTCCTAATTCAGTGTACTGTTTTTTTTTTGAAAAATGAGGTCGAGAAACTTACGAAAGAAAAAATTATCACTTCAGCAGTGGTTTCCTTCGTTCGAATGATTTTGATTAGGTGTTAAATGTCTAGACAACACTTTTCGCAAGGAGTACTTCTTTCGTCTTATATCGGAGGAGGCTCTGGGAACAAAATAATTTTCTAATGTTCACATGTCAAAACTGTCAGTTTTCATCGACTGATAGCTGTATTTGGAAGAGTTTTTCATTAAGAACGTCTGAATTTTTCTAGTCGGGCTATCAGTTCTTCATTATGCCAATTCCTAATAGAACCATTTGTTACGTGTGTGACAGACAATTTCCCCGCAGACAAATGTGTCGAATTCTTGGAGACAATAATATTCCTATTCAGGAGTTGGCTGTTGCCAGGCGAGATGCAGCAGGAAGATCTCAAGAAGACATCACTGCCAACACTAGGTTGTGTTTCAATTCAAAATGGAATTCAAACCTTACAAAATGACCCAGGTTGTCTCCGATTGAATGTAATAACTCAAACTTCGAACGATTCTTGTTTCATATGTAATTCTCGACATAACATACAGCGGGTCTCTACAGAGTATAGAGTGAATATTTATGTATCGATAGATATTTTTGTGCCTGGTAATGTGAGGGTATGCCCTCATCACCTGAATGAAAATGTATACCTTCTAGATGTTCTACATGCAGGCTTGAGCAACGTCAACAGACCATTTATCCTGAAAGGACTGCAGCTCCAACAATTTATGGAAGGTCTGAGGAAGGCGGCAAAAAAATACACATCCAGAGATTTTGAGGACACCAATTCTTTTTACAATGAAGAATTCATATCTCTTACTTCATTGAGTGAAGTGCAGTTCAACGAATTATGAATATGAATTCTGTGATCACATTGTGCGAGGACATTTGAGATACTTTACCAGAAAACATTTGTTAACGTTTCTCGTAAAATTGCGTCAGGGCATTTCTGATTATTTTCTCAAAGTGATATTTCAATATCCCACCCGCCAGGACACCAGTCTCATTATTTCTAACAACAGGATTTCATTGACACAAAGATTTGTACCAAACAATTTGGGCTTTGATGCTATAACCAGAGCAAACTATATCACAAGACACGTCACAGAATTTGACTCTATAACCCCAACCCTAACCAACCAAAAGCAATAGCTTATATTGATTGTACTTATAGTAAAATTGGAAAAAATCATTATTTCAGAATTCTCAGGCAATCCTATTGTTTTCATAAAAAAGACCATATGGTGAAACCGGAAGTGATTATTGCTCCAGACGGGAAGACCCTGTTTCTCAGACTTTAAAGAATAATGATGCTACTATATTGAACCAAGAGTTCGAGAGGGACATCGAAGGTATCAGGACCTGGTTTCAGAATGGGGATATTCTTATAGTGGACAGGGGTTATCGCGACTCCACACCATTATTTCAACAACTTGGTATTGATTACCATATGCCCCCTCTGGCACGAGGTCAAAGACAAACAAGGTGGACATTCAATGACAAACGTAGTGGATAGTGGAATCCAGAAATGGACATTTCAAATGAATTTTTAAATTCTTTAAAGGGACAATATCCACAATACGTGTTTTGAACTTGGGTAACTTATATTGCATAGCTGGTGCTTTGATAAATCGATATCATCGACTGATAACAGTGCCAAGGACCGATATTCAGTTTGCTAGACGAATATTGGAGCGCTTTAATGTTATTCAAGCCAACATTGAAGCTGAAAACTTACAAAATGGGTTTGGTCGATGGAATGGAACAATAAAAACTTTCATATCAACAATTTTCTAACCTTCAGAAAAATGTTAATTGTTTTTTAGGACATTTCATCTAGTTCCCCCTGAAAATGATAGACACTACGATAACCCGTTTCTGTGTATTTTTTGGAAATGAGACTGATATTTTCTTCGGTATATATGACTACGAAATACGACCAAATTAGAGACAAGACTTCCGTGATACCGAGTTAATGTGCGGCAGAAAATCAATGTTATGTTCGTTTCAATAACAGATAATTATCGGAGAATACATTTGGAATATTAGGGAAACTTGTTTACCATATTTTCTCCATACACAGTAGAATAGGCCTACAGGGGATACCACTAAAAAACGTATCGGCAACTCTACCTCTGGGGTGGGGTGGAAACGAGTTAGTTCATATCGTATACTTTGAAAATCAAAAAAATTGCATAAGATTCATTGATTTCTAATATATTTAGTTCAAACTACCCCTTTATATTGCATTTTTTACTACGTAGAGTTGTTCGAAAAAAACACATTTCTGTCTCCGATGGGATATATGGCTATCAATAAATTACGAACATTCAAAAGTATGTAGCCGACAAACGAGTCCGAAGACCTATGCTGATATTGATGACAATATATCGGACTCTTCAAACAGTGCATTATATTCAAAACTCAAGAAAATTAACCAATTTTTTCTCGAAATACAGGGTATTCATTGAAAAAAACCGCATTTCTCTTAGAAACTTGGACTGCATCTTTTTACTCGCCCTGTATACATGGAATTACTATACGACATTCTTAACATTGAAGGATGTTTGATATATATGACATGTTCTCCCCTATCCGAACTGAAAAACCACCCTGTATAAAAAAATAATGTCAATTAACTTCGGTCCAGATTGAGGTCCAGGCTAAATTATTTCTTCAATTTTCATCACACTGGTTGGTTTAAAATTAATCGAATTGTTTTTTTTGTTGACCCTGCTATAGAGCACAAAACAAAAAAGTATAATGGGAACGAGATCAACGTGACATTGTTCATTATTGAGGCATGGTATTCCCAGAATAAAAAGGCGTTTTGTCAATTATCGGAATTGTAAAAAATTCTGAGCAGAAAGCTTCACTTTTCATCATTCACACCCTGTATCTCGGAAACTAGTCGGTGGATTTTTTAGTGCCTATGGACACTTCTGCCGAAAAAGTCAAAATCTACAACATACCAAAAATTCAGGAAATTTAACCGAAAGCCATGTTCCGTAGGGATGGTGCGGGGACGTTTACCGCAATATACGATTCTCAATGTGTTTGGATGTTGGATGGTGTCTATAGTCGACCAGCACAAAATAGAACAAATATGCGCAATGGAGAATCAATTAGTCAACTGGACCACTGTTCCCCTTCCTGCACTCTTTGTCTCGAGCACATTCACGCGCCAGGCAGTCTTGCAGTCTACTGAAAGTACTCACTCGCATTAGTAGTGAGCCCATAACGATTGGAAATAAAAGAAGTTCCCGCGAATTTCTAAAATGTTCACGTTCACAAAGAGAGGAAAGATACAAATTTTGGTATTTCAGAGGTCACTCGATGCAAGATACAATACATTTGTTTATTGTTGCATTTGAAAATAGGCAACACAACTCTTATCTTCAGAAGATAAATTATCTGTTACATTTATTGCAGCAAATCATTTCTTCCATGCAATGAAAAGTAGGGGTCGTAGGCTCTCTTTCCTGATAAGTCAGACACACATCCACACTAAAATTTCCATACTGACTGGACTGAGCCACCGAATCCTGAAAGCAGAGTCACGTGCTCTAGCTAAGAAGTGGAGAACAAATCAAGAGTGGTCCAGTTCATTAATCTATTCTCCTCGCGCATATTTGTTATATTTTGTGCTGACTATAGACACCATTCCACATCCGAACACAAATCGTATATTGCGGCAAATTTTTTCCATATCTGTACAGGAATTTTAACGAAGGAAACAACTCCACATGAATTAAAAAGGTTTAACTTTATTCATTCCAAATGTATTTGTTGTTATATCATTGTAGTTTATTGTAGAATCATCACCTTACAAGAGTCATCCATGAGCCAAGATCGAAAGGAAATGCTGTTATTTATTGTTGCGAGTACATAATTCCTATGAATGATTTTTGAATTCGTATTGCTAAAATTAATATTATTGCAATTTATTACAAAAAATCGTTATATTAATATGCCATGAACTCTTCGAATTCGATACAATATATTCACGTCAAGTACATTTTTAGCTCTCAGACCAAGTTTTTGAATGGCCAAAATAATCTTATGTAAATCTAAGAATATAATAAATCTAAATGGATAGATCTAAATAGATGGACTGGTAATAAGGGTCCAATTCGGTGGCCGACTCGTTCCCCAGATTTATCGCCACTTGATTTTTTCTATGGGGTGATTTGAAAGATATTATTTCCACTTCTCCTCCTTTTGATTTTGATGATATTATAAGACGGCTTGTTCGAGAGAACTGAATTTCGAAACCTGTCTCATGTCCAATCGGCGTCACTTTGAACTCTTTTCATGGCTTATATCTAGGTACTAATCATATGAATTTATACATCAACTTATATAACATTGTTATTATTGATTTGTTTTTGAATACACCTCTTATAATAATATATAATATAATAATAGTTTTTCAATCACTGAATTCCATGAAAAAACTCGAAACTTCAACATTATTTTGAACACCAAGCATATTTTATATTTAGAGTGATCTGATGCATTTCTGATGAATTTCTCCAATACTTTCATTTGATACAGAGAGGTAGACTTGGAGTATCTTCGTAAGTGGCGCCGCAGTGGCAGAATCGGGCGAATTTGCCTTGCCCCTTTGATGAATAGAGTCTTTTTAAAGTACCACAGATAAATTAAAAATTGTTACACACGTGAAAACTGCGGTAGCGATGTGATTGGGTGTGTAGAAACTTCGATTTAAATTGAGCCTCGGTTTCGGAAATTGCGCTAGTGATAAAAAGCAGATTGAGAGCAGTCTTATATTCGAGATAGAGCAAATGCTTTTGCAACTGGGTTTTTACCCATTACAAGTCACATACTTTTTTGAGAATCAGTCTCTAAAAAAAGGAACAGCATTAGTGCGTTCGTGTATTAGGTGCGGAAAGTAAAAAAAACAATATGATCCAGCATACATGCGAAAGTGATAACCAAGTAGCAGCGACAACAAATCAGTACTGTCGAATTGAGGTGAATAAATACTTTCACAAGCAATTGATAGCTTTAATAAAAACATACATGTTTAATGTTGCGGTACATTACACGAATGAAAAAATATTAAAGAAATATGAATAAATATGAAAGAAATATAAATTCAAAATATTGTTTCCTTTTCTACATACATACATTTTCACAATTTTTTTTCATATTGTTCGTTTACTGTCTTAAGTTTACTTACTAAAAATTTGTTTCATTTATGCTTTTTCGATTACTATAATTATAAGTCAATGTGAAAATTGATCAGAAATATTTATTAAAAAACTTGAAAAAATTTACAATAGGCGAGATCACAAACTCACAAATTTCCTTCATATGTGCTTGCAGTTGAAATATAATGATAGAATATTATATACGCATAGTTTTTCCTGGGAGTAATTGTGTAATATTTGAATAAACGCTGTTCTAAAACCCTCAAATTCAGAGAGACATTCAGACGTCATAAGTCCATTGATTTGGCATTTTCTTGAGTTGCCAGTGTCACTATTTTGCGGAACTTCTGAGGAAACGTTAGTGTCTTTCATTCCATGATTAAATCAGAATTTATGCAGCATGTGTTATATTGATATGAAGACTTTGTATTTGATAGCTTTCCTTGATTTAATTAATCTTGAATAATATGTATGTATACCGAGTGCTATGTCATTATTTGTTCGGACTGCTCTAATTGTAAAGAAATACCCTTGGCAACGATGTAATTCCTGGCACTCTCCGCAATCGGCGAGATGCCAGTGTCACTATTTTGCGGAACTTCCAGGAAATGTTATTCTGTTCCATCCTATGAATGAAACAGAACTTATGTCAGCATGTGTTATATTAAAATGAAGATTCGTCATTTGAAGCTGCTCTTGATTTAATTATTCTTGAATGATATGTATGTATACCGAGTGCTATATCATTATATGGGTGGGGGTAGTATTTGCTGACTAGTTAGGTATGGAACCAGGGATATTGAGGTAAGTAGCAATTAAAAAGTAAACTCTTCAACTAGGAAAGCTTGGATAAACCTTAAATAGTTTACTTTTTCATTCAGCTTACCCCAATATCCCTAGTTATATATATATATATATATATATATATATATATATATATATATATATATATATATATATATATTTATTTAAATCTAGTAGTTGCTGGATAGTTAGGAATAACTAGGTGAGTGCAGCAATGTCAAGAGGATACTCTTTGAAGATTTTCCAATCCTTCGGAAAATATATTTCCCTTCAGGGAACTACAATTATCAATCACATGTGAATAATCATATTTTCATGCATTATGATCTTACTTACATTTTTGAGGTTGGTTGACATGTTATTGAATTTCATCAAGGAAGTGACAATATAATGGGAGAAAATTACAAGTTGTATATGTGCTTGTACAAATTGGCCTTGATATAATGTAAATAATTACACTAACATATAAATATTTCAATTTTGGATCCCATTTGTCCCCAAAGTATGATTTGGAATTGAACTGATTTGTTTATTTACTTCCAAGACGATATAAAGTAATTGACAAGATAGTCGATAGTGACATATGAGGGGCTGAGAAGCCAAGAGGTACAAGTGACAATTCCATCATTTTATGAAAAAGCGATTTAAAGTTGAATCATTTTGATGAATTTCCTGAAACTCTCAAATCCGTATTATGCTTTCGTCGCCACTAGATCTCAACAAATGAAAAACATTCACTTGTATCCCTTCGCCATCAACATTTCATTATTTATTAATTTTCTATATCTGGACCTAACTTTCTTTTTGAGTCACTTGTATCCCTTGGCTTCTCAAACCCTCATATATCATGTCATGTGTGAGCTAGAATTACCAACTGTTGTTGTGCCAAGACATTTTGTTCTGTCATGAAATTATGTTCAATATAATAATGATAGATAACAATTGACAAGACAGTTGACAATGACACATGTTACGTCAGTATGAGTTAGAATTACCAACTGTAGTTGTGTTTTGACCAGACTGTTTGTTGTCACAAAACTATGCTCAATTTGATAATGATTTTAAGTTATTGAGGTTGTTAGTAGATTTAGAAAAAAATATAAACTAGATTGAGTAATAATAGAGACATTGTTACTTATTGGTCGAGATAGATTTATTCTCTTTTGCTATCATTAGCACTACCGATAAGTAAAAATGTCTCTCTCATTACTCAATCTAACTTATATATTTTTTTCAAATCCACTAACAAACTCAATAACTTAACATTATATTGAACATAATTTTCTGACACAACAAAAATGTCGTGTCACAACAGTTGGTACACCACAACAGTTGGTAATTATAACTCATACATGACATGACATGTGTCACTGTCGATTTTTTATCGTCTTGGAAGTGATTAAACAAATCTGTTCAATCCCAAATCACATTTTGGAGACATTTGGGATCCAAATTGAATTATTATATGTAAGTGTAATTATTTATATTATATCAAGACAAATTTGTACAAGCAATATTCAACATAACATTATATGTCACTTCCATGATGAAATTCAGTAACATGTCAACCAACCTCAACAAAAATGTAAGTGAAATCATAATGCATAAAAGTGTAATTATTCACATGTGATTGATTGATTGTAGTTCTCTGAAGATGGAAATACATTTTCCGAAAGCTTGAAAAATCTTCAAAGAGTATCCTTTGACATGCTGCACTACCCAATATCATTTGTATTTCTTTAAAATAGTGAACAACTCGATGTGAAGACTTGCAAGATTGTGTATCTTCATCGGAAGTACATTTCATGACTTCTGATTTAGGGTGTCAGAATAGTCTAGATGAAGCCCGTAATATAATTAGGAGTTCGGATCCCTCATTCTAAATGAAAGAGATGGAGGGATCGTTTCCGAGACAGCAGCTCACAAAGCTGATTCAGCAAAAGGCCCAAATTAGATTTGCAATTACGAGAAGTTCGAGAATTATATTTTACCCCAAACGTTGGATGGGGTCGAGTCAGAGATCCAGAAATTCTATATGGCATTATAATACCTTGTGGTGTCTTCAAGACTTCAGTCTACCAAAGCCGCGTGCTTGAGACCATTATGCATTTGCTGTCAAGCAATGCGATCTCAGCTTATATTATATATGCCATTATCATAACGTGGCGTAACGAGTGTTATATTGGATGATAATAGACAAGATACCAGTAGTGTCTTACTTTCTTTGTGGAGAATTGAATCCTTCATCTTCGTGCAACTATGGGCGAATGAGCCTGATGAAGTTCTTCTCGACTAACAACTGAAGATGATGGTGGAGTTTTTGGCACTGGCTTGTGTGAATATTACGCGAAAAAAGGAAAAAAAATTGTTGTAATATCGATGTTTCATTCGTGGAACTCCGACGGCTCTATTGAGATTATTCCATTAATGCTGGTAGTCCTAATTATAACCAGCGAGTGCCCCGTTGGTTCGAGATCCACATTACCTTCGGATACAAGGATGAAACTTCAATTTTTGTTTTTATCAATTTCCTATTCGATGAAGAAATTAAATTTGATACAAAAACCCACAACCCATATTTCATTACTTGCACTAGCTACGACATTCAACTGAATAACGAAAAGATTCGAAATTAAATATCGATATCAGGTGATAGTTATTTACATAACGAGGGCAGTATTACCATTATCATGGTAACGAGTGTCTAATCGGTCTACTACATTGTCGTGTCAACGTGATGAGTATAATTATGTGCTCTAGGTTAGATGTCTAAAACCCTGGTGCTTGAACTGATTCAATATTGTTTACATTTTCGAGGGGACACCACCTGTTACTTCAATAGAGCTTCTCTCTGTGGTAGTCTGTGGTAGATGGCGCCATCCAAACATGTTTGTTTATATCCTCGCTTGATGTCGAAACTTAATTTTTGACATCTGCATTTGGTGTTTTGACCTACTCTTTGATTTGGAATCTTGCAAGCTCATTCCTGAGTTTGTTCTTTGAAAAATAACTAGTTCATCAGTTCATTAGTGCGTGAGGAATTGTTTATTTTCAGGTAGTGTATTGTGTGAGGATACTTTTCGTAGAATGGGCCACATTTGTATTTTGTGTGGACAGTATAAGCCCGCAGATTCGAATATTCATCTGTATTCAATACCAGAAGCAAGTACAAATCCTTGACGAATTGTCTAATAATGATATTTTCATAGTTCATCAAATTGTATGCATTGAATTTTATTTTGTCTGCAATTTAATGACAATTTCATTTCCAATTCACCGTTTATCAAATTCTTCGAAAAGAAGATTCAGTTAACCTCAAAATCAAATGGGACAAAATACGAAAAACAACATCACGGTGCTTTTTTTGTGCAATGTTCGGGGCTTTTAATTCTTGCTTTGCTATTGGTGAAGTTTGATAGATCTCTCTTTTCAACCAATAGCAAAGCTAAAATTGGAACCCGCGAACAGTTCGAATAAAAAAAAAGCTGAAGAAATGAATATTCCCTGTGTGGTGGTGGTGTTGTTACAGTTCACTGAATAATCAACTAGGCCAAGTGTCGCCAAGTTGATCCCAAACATTTACAGGTATAAGTGCAAGCACCAGGTTTTTGGACATCTTAGGGGACATTGATGTGAAACATTTCATTTACAATCCTTCAGAAACAAGAATCTTTATTCAATTCCATTTTAATTCCAGAAAAAGTGATGAATCGACAGTTGAGACAAGATATTTGAGTATTTTGACGAATAAAATTCGACGAAACTTTTTGAAATTTATATCAAGGAATCAATCATGTAATAACCTCATCAATCACAATTGATGTACTTTTTTCATTGTACACAACCTAGCAGAAATCCATTTAAAGGGTGGGAAAGTTACAGATACATACAAATTCAAGAGATTATAAACAAAAAAGTGGAGATATGAGACATGATAAAAGTATCAGAATCAAATTTTTTCAATGAGGCAATGCTGCAAGAAAAGATGTCACACCTCATCGATATCTTCGTAATTGTTGCAAGTTTTGAATAATGGTGAGTTTTTTATACATTTATTCTGGGCGCTTCGAAGTGAACAAGATTGTATCGCCTTGAATTGACTATGGAAACATGAAAATTGAGCATACTTGAAACAGCATTACAGTAATATTTGACCTTATAAAGAAAACTCTGAGCCGTTTTGTTCCTACTATTTGCAAGAGAAGTAAGATTAAATCTGTCTAATGAAGCAGTATTAGATATTCCAATAACAGGATAGGTACCATCCTCCTTGAAGGAGAGTAATCCATAAAGCATCTATGGATTGGTTCAAGGCTATTTATAAGAACATTATAATATGGATACCAGATGATAGATACATACTCTGCTTTAGATTGAACATACGAATTGTACAATAGGAGAAGTCTATCGTGATGGTATTTATGTAGGTTGAAAAAGATAATTTATGATCGACGGTGTTACCAAGGTCGTATAGATTATTGGATCGAGGGAGCAAATCATTGCCAATTAAGTAATTATGAGTGATGCCATTCTGTTTTCGTGTGAATGTTACAATCTTAGGCATTTAGTGAAGTATCACAATCATTCGTGCAGTTTATTCTTTCTTATGAGTTCAAATCATTAGCATCAATTGAATCCGTGATCCTCAATAATATAATTCATCATATTCTTGTAGTTCGTGTCCTTCTCAACTATTTATCAGATCTTTCTCAAGAAAAAGTAGTCTTGAGATTATTATTTTTTTGTCAAAATTCAAAAATTCAACATAGCGGCTCCAAAATGGCGGACGAGTTTTGTGATTATGGTCCGATTATTCAAAATTGGTATGTGGGGGTTTTTGTGGCCAAAAATTTTTGTACAAGCTTTTATTCCAGTTTCACCTATCCCGGTGTCTGTCTGACTGTCTGTAATCAAATATTGCAAGATATATTTGACCCACTTCTCATCTTCCGATTGATTTCAAATTTGGCAGGTGTACATAATTTCGGTGACCATGCATTATGAATTTTTAGGAAAAAAAAATGGCGGCTCCAATATAGCGAACAATTTTTGTGATTATTGTCTGATTCTATTCAAAATTGGTATTTAGGGGTTTTTGGGGTTGGAGATTATGATGAAAATTCAAAAATTCAATATAGCGGCTCCAAAATGGCGAACGAGTTTTGTGATTATGGTCCGATTCTATTCACAATATGTATGTGGGGGTTCTTGTGGTCGAATATTGTTTAACAAGATTTTATTTTAGTTTCACCTGTCCCGGTGTTTGTTTGTCTGTATGTAATCAAATCTTGCAAGTTAAATTTGACTCACTTCTAATGGTCCGATTGATTTGAAATTTGGCGGGTGTACATAATTCCGGTGACAATGCATTATGATTTTTAAAAAATGGCGGCTGCAATATGGCGGACAATTTTCATAATTATGGTCTGATTCTATTCAAAATTGAAAATTGGAGGTTTTCTTTGTCGGAGATCATGATTTTTTCGTCAAAATTCAAAAATAAATTAGATATAAATTGCCAAACTAGTTATTCAACATCATAAATACTTAAAAATGAATGAACGAGAAAAAAAATTAAAGAATCTTTTATTATTGAAAAGGAAAACATTCTCAATTAAATATTGAATAGAAATATTTTTCTGTAAATTGAAAAATCCACGAAAAAAATCAAGTTATTTTTTGAGTTAGGGTCTTTTCAGAATATCTATCAGATGCAGTTCAGCGTGGCTTCAGCCGGGGAAATAGTTGTTTTCTGTTATCGTGGATTTTTCCATTCACAGAAAAATCTTTCTATTCAAAATCCAATTAAGAAAGTTTCCCTTTTCAACATGAATACCCCACATGACGTTATCTTGACGATGGAAAATAGTGACTAAAGTTTATCTTTCAGTCGCAGATGATTCCACATCTGATTTTATAAACATCATGTTCATATTTCCAACAAATCAATCTATCATACCCCATGACAGGTTTTGATGTCAAGAAACACTAATTTCCAACCGTCTCTCCAAAAGGAAATTATTACAATAAGAAACAGAAATCTGTAACATTATTGATAGCCAGCCATAATTTCATACAAAATTAAAAATGTCTTATTCCTCAAGACAGCTGACTACAAAAACCTATACAATAGGTGTATGTTGGTCGCATATCCATAAAAAACAACGACTCTCCTGGCTAATGCCTCGACGGACGTTGAATGACATCCGATGGATAAACGTGCAAAGTCCTACAAGGTACTTTGCAAATGTTTGTTGCGAAATGGATCAATATTAACCACTCCACTCAGGCTGACCACCTGTAGACCGGATTCGGAGTATTTGCCCCTCAATAGTACAGGGTGGGTCAAGCAGACATTGATTGATGTCTGCGTTACCTGACTGAAATAATTGTTATCAATCCAATTTCAAAGCATTTGCTGGAATGGAATTGGCAGAACAGAGCTAACGCTATCTAAACACAACTAGTGCAACTGAAACATTACCAATGAATGTCATCCTGAACCCAGGATAGAAATAACTGCAATGAGGAACAGAAATCTGTAACATTATTGATAACCAGCCATATTTACATTAAACATGAAAAATGTCTTATTCCTTAAGACAAGGGGCTAATACTCCGAAACAGGACGACAGGTGGTCAGCCTGAGGGGAGTGGTTAATATTGATCCATTTCGCAACAAACTTAAAAAAAAATGTTTTACAATTGTTTTTCACCGCCACCTTAGTTGCAAAGTAACCCTCGGAAATCAGCAACTTGTGTTAGTTAAGAAGAGGGGACCTTAGCTTCATAAGTGTCATTCCAAGCACTACTCGGCTGGTAACCGTGGACAGTCCGAAGGATTGATATCTAGGTACCAAGAATGTTCGGTTGGTCACCTATCTCCTCCCGCTCCCGATGCAGTTCAATGTCCAGCGTGGCTTCAGCCAGAGAAATAGTTGTTTTCTGTTAGACATTCACAAACAATAACTTAAATTTTTATCGTGGATTTTTCCATTCACAGAAAAATCTTTCTATTCAAAATCCAATTGAGAAAGTTTTCCTTTTCAACATGAATACCCCACAAGACGTTATCTTGATGATGGAAGATAGTGACTAAAGTTGATCTCTCAGTCGCCAATGATTCCACATCTGATTTTATGAACATCATGTTCATATTTCCAACAAATAAATCTATCGTACCCCATGAGAGGTTTCAATGTCAAGAAACACTAATTCCGAACCGTCTCTTCAAAAAAATGGTAACATAAGAAACAGAAATCTGTTACATTATTGACAGCCAGCCATAATTCCATAAAAATTAAAAATGAATACCCCACAAGAGGTTATTTCGATCATGGAAGATAGTGACTAAAGTTTATCTTTCAGTCGCAGATGATTCCACATCTGATTTTATGAACATCCTGTTCATATTTTCAACTAATCAATCTATCATACCCCATGACAGGTTTTAATGTCAAGAGATACTAATTCCAAAGTGTCTCTCCAAAATAAATGATTCTAACTTTTTCCATATATGCAAAGTGAGATTGCTTCTTAAAAATGAGTTACCCATTTCTTTCGGTCTTCCTTATGATCGTGGAAGCGTGAAATAGATTTTCGTCGACAAAAATATATTATTGAAGACCTAGTGAATGCGATGCCTCTCTTGCATTAATGTTACGAATGATTTCTGGTGAGTACTCTCTTTTGGAAAACATTCTTCTTTGCCTCATTCATCTCCATTAGTTCTTAATAAAGATTGGAATAGAAAATCAAATAACTATCTGAATGAAAATGCAAATTTTCAATTTCAGATTTTTTTTGAGTTAGGGTTTTTTCAGAATAACTTTCAGATGTAGTTCAATGTCCAGTATGGCTTAAGCAGGGAAAGTAGTTATTTTCTGTTAGACATTCACAAAAAATATCTTCATTTTCATCGAGGATTTTTTAATTCACAGAAAAATCTTTCTATCTAATATTCAATTGAGAATGTTTCCCTTTTCAACATGAATACCCCAGAAGAGGTTATCTTGAAGATGGAAAGTTGTGACTAAAGTGTATCTTTCAGTCGCAGATCCCACATATGATTTTATGAACATCCTGTTCATATTTTTAACAAATCAAGCTTTTATTAGTTGTTAATAAAAACAGACCTAAAAAAAATTATAAAAAAAAAACATTTTTATGCTTGCCGCGGATACAAAATAGGTAATCTTGTGCGGCAAGATTTTGAAACTGTTACTCACAAAATAACCTAGATTATTTTTCCGACCCAAATATCGACCAATAGAATTGCACCATTCGACGTCACGTGGTACAACCTACATGGTATTATACTGATTATTTTTCCGACCCAAATATCGACCAATAGAATTGCACCATTCGACGTCACGTGGTACAACCTACATGGTATTATACTGATAATTTTTTGAAAATTTTCTCTGGTAAAAAGGGAAACATTCTCAATTAAATATTGATAGAAAGATTTTTCTGTGAATTGAAAAATCTTTCTATCAATATTTAATTGAGAATGTTTCCCTTTTCAACATGAATACCCCACAAGAGGTTATCTTGACGATGGAAGATAGTGACTAAAGTTTATCTTTCAGTCGCAGATGATTCCACATCTGATTTTATGAACATCCTGTTTATAATTTCAACAAATCAATTTCTCTGGTAGTTGCTATATATAAAAAACAAAACATGATCCAGTCAAATTAACCACACTTCAAACTGACAGGTTGAATTCAATTGTGACAATTGGAGATTTTGCATGAAAATGAGTCGATTTGGAGTTTGTTCTCTGTCCACCATCGATAAAAAGTCAAAGGAAATGTTCCATTGATACGGAGAAGGCAAAAACAGTTTGGAACCAATTTACTACTTTTTTGGGACGGAAAAATAATCCCCGAATACCAACGAGCTTCAAATTATCTGGTATTTCCTCAAGTTCCTGCAAAAAAATAAAATCGTCAAGTTTTCAGGAAAAATCACTGCGCTTCGCGCTCGTGATTTTTAACCTGAAAACTTGACTCTAATTTGTTTGCAACGAATATCGGGAAATACCGATAATTTTGAAGCTCTTTTGTATTATAAATGATAATTTTGAAAAATTTTCTCTGGTAGTTGCTATATATAAAAAACAAAACATGATCCAGTCAAATTAACCACACTTCAAACTGACAGGTTGAATTCAATTGTGACAATTGGAGATTTTGCATGAAAATGAGTCGATTTGGAGTTTGTTCTCTGTCCACCATCGATAAAAAGTCAAAGGAAATGTTCCCATTAATACGGAGAAGGCAAAAAAACAGTTTGGAACCAATTTACTACTTTTTGGGACGGAAAAATATCCTCGAATACCACAGAGCTTCAAATAGTCTGGCATTTCCCTCAAGGTTCCTGCAACAAATAAAGTCGTCAAGTTTTTCAGGAAAATCACTGCGCTTCGCGCTCGTGATTTTTTAACCTGAAAAACTTGACTCCTTAATTTGTTTGCAACGAACCTATCGGGAAATACCCGATAATTTTGAAGCTCTTGTGGTATTATAAGTGATCAAACAATGGAAGAAATATTTTTTTTCTATTTTAGTGCATTTGTAAGAAAGCTTGTCCTAAAAAATGTTTTTTTTTTATAATTTTTTTTGTAGTTATACTAAACCTCGTTAGTTTTACTTTCATTATTACGGCTCTAACCGATAAGTTAATATGTAATAGGGAGGGAGGGATGATGATAGAGAGAGAGAGAGATAATATACTTTATTGTCATAAGAGTAATCTTGTGGACAAAGTTTCACTTAATCTTAATCTATAAGGCACTTTATATGTAAAAATAAAATGCATTTAAAAAATCAATTTTCACTTAATACATAAATTCATATAAATATAAAAATAAATAAAATATATAAGTCACAATGAAATATACCCCAAATAAAATTTAAAATCACAGTATTGATTGGTTATTTAAAAATTATCATTATAACATTCTTGTATATTATAGTATGGTTTATCACTTAAAAAACATTTCACAGCCTTCCTGAAGCATTGTAAAGATTTTATTTCTGTAACATTCTTTGGCAAATGGTTGAACATTTTACAACCATTATAGATAATGGAATCCTTTATGACTGATGTCATTGGTATTGGCAACTTAATGTTGTTGGATTGCCTTGTCACATAATGGGTTGGTAAGGATTGAAATTTGTTCAATACGTTTGATTTGCACATATATCTTACGGCTCGTTTTTGCAAAATTAAAATATTTTGTAGTAGATAACCACTACATACGCCCCAAAATGAAATTCCATATCTCAGGTGAGATTCCACCAGAGAAAAATAAACAGTCTTAGCTACTGTTGAACCAAGTTCATTTGCGACTACTCTGACTGCATAACAACCAGAAGACACTTTGTTACACAAGGCATAAACATGGTCTTCAAATTTTAGTTTTCTATCGATATGTACTCCTAAAAATTTCAAGCTACATTTGTTCTCAATTATGTCATTCCCCATGGGTATATTGTCAAGTTCACATCTGAAAGTTACTACATTAGTTTTCGAAATATTTAGAGAAAAACGATTTGAATCACACCAATTCTTTACTGTCTTCATAAAATTGGATATGATTTTAGTTAAATCATTTGCATTGTCTGATTGCCAAAAAATGGTAGTATCGTCTGCAAATAGTGTGAATTTTCCTGCGATATTTATACTTGTCAAATCGTTGACGTAGATGAGGAACAATGTTGGCCCTAGTATTGAACCTTGAGGCACACCATTATGTATTTTCCCAATTTCTGAGCGATGGTTTGTTTTCACCATCTGACTACGACCTGACAAATATGAGCTGAACCAGCTCAGTATCACTCCTCTGAAGCCGTAGTAAGGAAGCTTCCGCAACAGTATTTCGTGATCCACACAGTCGAAAGCCTTCGAAAAATCGCAAAATACTGCAGCAGCAACCTCGCCACTATTGGTTCCAGTATAAACTCTTTCCATGAGTGAGAAAATTGCATCATTAGTGCCTTTGCCATTTTGAAAGCCAAACTGTTCTTTATTAACGATATTATGTTTCGTCAGAAATGCAGTTATCCTTATCTTGACTAGTTTTTCTATAAGCTTTCCTAATGTGGGAATTCGGGAAATAGGCCGATAATGCGAGGGGTCGTCCTGATTTCCACCTCTATGTAGCGGTATTACCAATGATACCTTCAGGAAATCAGGAAACATTCCTGATTGAAATGATTCATTAATAATATTGGTTAACAGTTGTAATGTGTTATCTGGGAGATTTTTCAAAATGTTTGCTGTAATGTCGTCGTAACCAGATGACGACTTTTTTCCAATGGAAACAATCACCTGTTTCAACTCATAAATATCAGTGTCATAAAGAATGCAAGTTTCAGAAATAAAGGGGTTTTTGAATTGTGCCATAGGGTCGTTATGAGTAGTCAATTTTTCAGTTAATTTTTCTGCAACAGAGCAGTAATATTCGTTAAGAACGTTTGGTGAAAGTGAAACTTCATGTACTTTATTAAATTTACCTCTTAGGTCATTAATTACTTGCCAAGTCTCTTTCGATTTGTTTTCAGCTTGCTCGAATCTATTTTTATAGTAACTTTCTTTTGCTTGTCTGACAACCTGCCTATAAATACTGCGGTATCTACTGAAGTACCGATGAAAAAAAATATCATCATTAAACTTCCGAATATAATGCAGCGATCGCATATTATTTGCTGAAATTTTTATGCCTCGAGTAATCCACTGTTTTCTGTGCTTGATTTTCATCTTTTGAATCGGAAATGAACTATTGAAAATAGTCACCAAATAATTGTAAAAATTTGAGAATGAATCCTGGTCATTGTTCACAATATCCCAATTGGTATTCAGGCATGTATTATAAAATCTTTTATAGGTTTTTTACTGTATAATCTACCAAATCTGAATTTATTGCGGTTCACTATAAAATTCACTTTACAGCAGCATAATATAGCTTCATGGTCGGACCAGCTGAAGTGATATCACAAGTAATATATTGTTTTGTCCAAATTCGTACATATATAATCTATCGTTGTGGCAGAATACTGAGAGATTCGTGTAGGGGACTCTATATGCATAGTCAAGTTAAATGAGTTTAAAAGAAGTCTTCTTGAATTAATAATACGGGAGCTGACTCAAAAGTACATATGAAGTTTGCTAAGACCAGATCTGAAATATTATTATTGTATCAAAATTAAGAAAATGGAGAGATAAAGAGACTCCTGGTGATGACTCGCTACCATCTAGAGTAACTGAATATTCACCTAAATTGAAGTCACCAATAGGTAGTGTTTTGTTATTGTACAGAAAATCTACTGAGCACATTATTACGAAAAGGGCGTTATATGTATCTTCTGTGCTATTTGGAAACATATGAAGGACTATGTAGCAAGACTGATGTTCTACTATTATTTCCGCTCACAGTATGTCGATCATATATACATGTTAAATGAGGGGTGTGCCTTCGAATTCAGATTATCAAGAGTACATATGCTTTGGTCAATGGCGAGCGCTACACCCCCACCAATGATTCAATTACATCACTAGATCTGTAGTGAATCTAATTCCGTGAATGAAATAACTCAAAAACTAAGTGAAGTAAATTATATATAGACGCAATTATTAGTTCGAGCAAGCAGTAAAAATATTAATTGTATGATACAGAATAATATAAGGCAACAAATGCTTATACCATATTTTTATCTACATCATGAGGTAACAAATCGGTTAGGTATGGTATGCCTCAGAAAACTTGAGGAAAACTATTTGGGTGGGGTAAACCACTGTGGAATTCTGGTGTACAGACTCTTGGAATTCCCGTGGAATTCCCAGAAATTCCTTGGAATTCCGTGGAGTTCCGTGGAGTTCCGTGAAATTCTTCGGAGTTCCTTAGAATTCCATGGAATTCCTCAACTATTTCATATTGCTTCTGGATCTTCGGAAAATTTGGATTCCGGAAATGTTCATGGAATATCTACGTGAGTACTGAATAGTTTTCCGCAGATAAATCATGCAACCAGTAAAAAAGAGGCTCAGGTGTGGTTTCTTACATTTCTTGATTATAAGATGACTTCATGGAAAGGTGTATCATCAATTCGTGGGCTTGAGCAGATGTTGGAATCAGGAATCGGATCGCCTTTACCAGGATGGTACTAAGGCTATCGTGTTTTTCCGTGTTTTATACCGGTTAGAATGTTGGGGAAGGAGTTTTATTTATGTTGATTCACGTACACCCTGGAAATGGTTATCATAACCTTTGGGATTTAATTTGAGTCATACATCTTTGCAACAAAATATAGATGGAATTATGTAGGCATATACGTATGATTTGAGAGAGTAGGCATTTCTGTTATACTTGCAGTTCGTCTGGGTCCAATGAGATGTTTCATCTGATTTGTGTATACATAAACCCTAAACCTACCAATATGTTCCGGTGAACCGTTTTGCAGGCGTTCAGAAAAAAAGCATTATTACTTCGAAATGGTCCTCGAATGCTTTGCAACTCACCGAACGTCTCATTTGCATCTGTTTCAGTGAATATAATTCTAATTTCTATACCTCTTTTAGAAATATCCATAGTTTCGCGACCCCTTCCATGAAAGTTGCTGTATATGGTTTGCACTTGTATTTGTATTGGTACACGACAAAAATTGTAGCAAAATCGAGGTCAAAATATTTGTCATAAATTCTACAATACTCCAATTCTTCATTGTGTTGAGAATTCATAGGGTTTCATTTTCTCACAAAAAGTGCCCTGAAGGTAATAAATCGGATGATTGATAGTACTAGCCACTCAGAGAGAAATCCGAGATTCACCTTTATTCAACCAAAATATTCCTTATTTGATAAATTCCTTCGTGCAAAACAACCGGGGTCGCACTCGAAAATGCGTCTGATCTCAAGTCTGATGATGGTTATGGAAAGACGAAACATCATCTAAGATATGTATGAAGCACAAAATGAAAACATTGAATGATATAATATTCGGGAATCAAATAAAAATGAGAAAATTAATGTCGTATTCGATGGCGTACAAAAAAAAACATTTTATAGAGCACAAAAAGTGTCCCGACAACAAAATTAGATGAATACAAGCTGAAAGTTAATAGAAATTCCCGCGTTTGAAGGAAATCTCCAAAATCGCGGAAGTTATTTTGAAAGTATTGTAGTTCTTGCATAGAAATGAATGCTCACAATTTGATCAACACCATTCTTTGACTGAGGAGTAATTCTTCAGCAGCCAACACATTCATACCTTGGCTAATGAACAGCCAGGCGCGTGAGGAGTTATTTCGAGCTTTCCGTTCACTGACATCCACTTTCTCGACCGTTATACATTCAGCATTAAGGATATATTAGATTGAAAAAATCGAATCAGAACTGGCTGATGATGATCTCAATGGTGATTTCAGTGTTCCTAGAGAAAATGGGAAAAGCAATATAAATGTACATTTTTCGAAACTAACTGATATTACTGACGAAATGATAGAAGAGACGATGACAAAAACTTCATCAGATGCTTTATCTGATACAGCAATTAAGATCAACAGGGTTGGGGGAAGTCAAAGATATAAACATAATGCCAATCAAGAAATCTGATGGAAAAGAAGATGTGCTCGAAGAAGTGAGCATGAAACTGAAATTTATGACGGGATTCTTGACGTTGAAGATGAGGACTCGAACATGCCAGTGAAAAAGATAATCGAACATGATACCAACGATACAGCTGCAACATCGGCTCTGGACATAGATGAAATCCTGGACATGACCAACATAGCCAGTATCAAAAAAGACTTATCGTTGAAGGATTTCAGTGGCTGGATAATAGTGAAAGATTATCTCCAAGAAGTATGTTTATAGAAGTCAACATCGCACTGATTTTTTTAAATAAAATAATCATCTTTATGCTGCTATTAGAAATAAAACAGATTGACATAGACAGTAGTCGGTTGAGGTTAACTATAATCTGATCATTGACAATTTCAACTCTCCCATCAGTATTCTTATTCCTATCGACTTTTAATAATTTTTTTCACATTTTCATTTTAATGTACGAGAACCTGTTAGCGGTAGGATAATAAGTTATGTTACACCATGTATACATGTTCAATAAAGAGTATTCTCTCTCTTTTCTTGGAAAAAACCCGATCCTTGCCATTACCAAATATTCAATATGATAAGAAGTCCGAATATCTTGCTTATTAGTGGATAGTGAATACTCAGTCATGTGATAAATATTTCAAGGTGCTTGTATTGTTCATAATTAAGATTGCTTGCTGATTTCCTTACTTAGGCTAATCGATATTTTTCACTGGACTCAGATTTGAGAATGAGTTAGTTGTAGTAAACACAGAAATCACCTCGTTAATTCCTCTGCTCAGGAGTATAACGTTTTTAAAACGATTCCATCATGTATTCCCTCTGATGCAATATTTTCTGATATTATTGTCAAACCCAAACCCACTGTTTCAAAAACATCGTCGTATTTAATCCATGATAAAACAGAACGACAGTGTCCCGTAACAATGGAACAACATTCCCGGAGATATCGATTTTATAATATCAACACGTGTACTTACTGCAACTAGCTTTACCATAAACACTAGCACTCGTAGCCTTTTTGATGGAACTGAAAAATCCGCTCATTGGTACATGTTTTGTACCGGGACATATCTAGTGACAAACTGACTGCACACAAAATCCACGAGTTATCAGGTGTATCACAAACATAACATAGCACTACACTCTTTCGTTTCGTCTTTGTCTCACCCAAGGGGTTGGACGAGGGTAAAATGACGATGTGATAGTTGATCTTGTTGAAAGATGGAAACCGGAGTTTGCGCTACACAAGGGAAGAAGCGCTATTTACGCAAGGATTTCTGGGATATTAATCGGTATTCTACAGGGTACTGTGGTTGGAGTATGTTCGATTCTTTTGGAGACTTTGAAGGGGTTGCAAGTCAAGCTCGTGGTGGAGCACATTCAGGGTGATGCAATGTTTGCCGAAAGAAGCAGATGGAAAATCAGTAGAAGTTTGAGATGTAAGAACTTTCACGAAAATTTTTCGAATTTTTATATGTTGTATTGTCCAACATATGCAAAATCGCGTAGTTCAATGATGGCTAGTTTTGGAGATACAGGACGTTATTAATTATTCCTGTTCACGTATCTGAATGGTTTCAATGCATTTTTTTTAATAATTTATGTATCTTCTAATCATCTAATTCAAATGATCAAAATATATGCTGATTTATTGAGCGAGTCCCGAATAAGCATGTTAATGAATTCAAAATGTTTTCAAAATTAAATATAATTTTCTTATTGAACCGTAATTAACATTCGTTGGTCTTATACAGGGCGAATTGAAAATATGGTTATACTATTTACCTCAACACATCCTGTGTATGTTGAATAAGAATAATTGTCCTTTGATTTCAAATATATGAAATTCTATTAGAATATACGGGGTGGTTCGAAAGATAAAATGCGGAAAATCTTTCTTCGAATCTTCTTGTGATGAATGATGAATTCTGAATTGAAATTAATAAAGTATATTATTGATATCCAAACATTGAATTTGAATGAAACTGAGTAAAAGATAGAATTAATGATAAATTCTTTATTGAAATTAATATATTAGTATATCATTGATATCCAAAACACTTTGAAACATCCATTAAAATCCAATGGGTCCTTATATTCATATCAATGATATAATCTAATTAGTAACCAAATATAATCCTATCATTGGATGAATATTACTCTATTCGTGGAATATGGAATAGAGTATATCATTGAATGAATGTATCTATTTGACATATGATGATATTGTTTTCTCTGTGTATACAGTGTTCAAAAGAAAAATGCAGGAAATCTTTTTCGAATCTTCCTGTACATCAGAATTCCGTTCATAAAATTATCCAATAAGTACATATAACTAGCACCATAATTGAATTTTCTATCATGCCTGGTTTTCGAGATATATAATGAGAAATCATCATCAAACATATTGAAAATATAAAACAATATGTATGAGTACAAGGAATAAAATTATATATATATTATTATATATTGCCCCGGTAACGAGTAATATATTTATGAAAAACGTTGAAGGAAGTATATAGATGCCTACCTGAAATCTCCCAAATTACACACTTTTTTTGTTAACAATGAAAATTTACCAAAGAAATGGAAAAAAATCATCAAATTTCTTCTGTGAATGTATCATTTGAAAAATATCCAGATCATTTTGAAACTTCGGTTTTCAGAAAAGAGACACACACTAACAGATAGCTCAACTTCAATTCAAATCACCAAATGAGTATAAAAAAAGTGTCATCAAAACTCTTCATGACAGAGTTGAATTTATTTTGTCAACTACACAAAATATTGTCACGCCCTACTTTGAGAGACCCTGTGAGACCCTGGCCCCCTAACTGTTTAGGGTGCCCACTAATTGTCTTGCTTGGCTTGCGAGAGGTTAAAACATTTTTACTTCTGTGATTGTGACCACCCTGGTATAGTGAAATGAAAAAGTTTAGTGAAAACTATTATGGTTTATTAAAACTATCAGAAACCAAAAATATACATAATGGAGAATACAAAAATACTAAGGGAAGTGAACAATAACCAATGGGGTATGTACCAAAGAGTAAATAAAAGTAACACTTACATAATTATGAAAAACCAAGGGAAGATGTGTCATCATGGACTGGCAGCATAAACAGGCACAATAAAAGAACCCAGCCAAAAACAATCATTTCAATTTATATATAAAAAATATCGTTGAGTCATGATTTATTGCTTCTATTGCAGAATCGTGTCCTTGCCATTCAGTACTCAGGAATTGAATTGTAATCCGACACCTGTTAATGAACGGCGATGAGCTCTGAATATGCAGGAAATACTGTATTTCAATAAATGTGATACTGAATGATGAATTACTAATAAATGAATGAACTATGGAATTTTCCACTCTGGGCTTGATTATGTTTAAATTTGATTCTGAATTTTGAAAAAGAAATGATTGCTATATTTATATCGGGTGATATTTTCCATACTTGACAATATCACATATGAGATTGTTTTTATAAAAAATATAATGCATATCCAAAAAGTTTTGTCGATAGAATCATTCAACAACAACCTTTACAAATATAATTCTATACATTCCTGGTCTTTTCGATAAATTGAAAAGAAGCGGTAACAAATTCAATATTATAAGACTTAGAGATCGGAATAAACATATGAATCGTGTATGTGTACGTACTATAGCATTTCGCTCCCAATTATATTTGTTTTAAATTGGTTATAAGTGACATTTCTAATTTTCTGTTCATAATATTGTGTAGCTGAAGACAGCGGTAACGTATAACACACTTTATCAATACGTGATCATCAATACGTGATAAGAAGTTTGGTAAAATGTCCAAGACATGCGGCGAATGCGATACAGTGATCGATAGGCGAAAAACTCAGTACATTTCTTGTGCCGGTTTTTGCGCCAAATCTTATCACCTGCAATGTGTTCGAGTGTCTATTGGTTCTTTGGACTGCCTCAAGATCCCTGGTTTTTGTTGGTACTGTACAGCATGTCTTAAAATGGAGAACAAATATGACACTTACATGAAAAACGCTTTCGATTCGAAGATGTTACAAGTTATGAAAGACATTAAATCTATAGTTGATGATATTAGGTCTGACGTTTTAAAAATTGCTGAGGAAAAATTGTCAGATGCTTGTAAGATTCAGAATGTCCGTACGGAAAAAACTTCATACGCTGGTTCAACCGGTAGCAAATAAATGGTTGTTATAAAACCGATAGATGTCGATCAACCAAATGATAAGGCAAAATGTGATATTATGAAAAATATCAATCCGGTGGACTATGGAGTGCAAGTATCCCAATTGAAAAGAGTCAAAGATGGTGACATTCTTATTGGTTGCGATAATACTGAAGGAGCTACAAGTTTTGCAAAAATTTCCGAAGAGAAACTGACGCCTTCCTATAAGATTTCAGAAGTTGAGAAAAAATTACCAAAAATCAAAGTAGTTGGCCTAGTTGAGAACTATTCTGAGGAGGTCTTGGTGAAGTATTTGAAGGGCCAGAATAATGTTATATCGGATGATTGTCATGTAAACGTGTTACGAGTATGGAGGACCAAGAAGGATGCGAATATTCATCAAGCTCTCGTAGAACTAGATGCTGCAGCTTATGGAGCAGTGCTAAATCGCAAAAAACTTTTTGTTAACTATGATGAATGTCATGTATATGATGCCACTGATATCAAAATTTGTTACAAATGCACTGGTTTCAATCATAGCCAGTCAACATTTAAAAGCAACAATTTGATTTGTCCAAAGTGTTCTCTTGATCATTGTTTGAGAGATTGCAAATCTGATATTGGAAAATGTGTCAATTGTACTTCTTCCAAAATCACTGATAACCAGCATGCAGTTTGGGATAAGTGTCCAATTTATCAGAGAAAAATGTCGTTGTTCAAGTCAGATTTATTTGTAACTGAATAGCAATCAGGGGTTATCAATGTACCTAAACGAATGTCTGTGTCAAAGTCTTACCAATTTACTTTATATTATCAAAATGTCCGAGGGTAACGTACTAAGACCCATGCATTTGCTGATGCAGTTGCAGCATCTGAGTCTGAGTTTGATCTGATTGCCCTGAGTGAAACCTGGCTAGACTCCGACATTCTCAATAGCGAACTGATTCATGGTAACTATATTATATTTCGTAAAGACAGAGACTTTGCCATCACTAAAAAGACAAGAGGAGGATGTGTGTTATTGGCTATTAGCAACCGTTTTAGTTCATCGCTTATTGATTTGTCTTCCGTTCTTAACGTAGCGCCTATGATTGACATACTTGGTATAAGGTGATGTTGGGAAAGACGTACAACTATATTTTGAATATTTACATTCCTCCCGGTACAAACTCTGGCATGTATGAAATTATTTTTGAAGCATTATATAATATCCCATATATAAATGACTCTGATAGTAACCTCATTATTGTAGAAGATTTCAATATTCCAAATTTTGTCTCCAGTACTCCAAAAGTAATAATAGATAATCTCACGAATTTCACTAGTTTCATGGGACTGAGTCAATATAATTCAATTCTCAACAAAAATAATCGTACTCTTGACTTAGTCTTCAGTAGGTCAATACTTTTGTTTCTGAATCAAGTGAACCTCTACTCCCAGTTGATGATCATCACCCGTCCCTACTAATTGATCTTGAGTTTGACTTCTCCAAAACGAAATTCAAAACAGACTGTATGTCCACTTACAATTTCAGAAAAGCGAATTTTCAACAATTGTATCAGGATCTATTGGAAGTTGAATGGTCATCCTAGGAATCAACTGTAGATATCGACTCTGCTTGCACTCAACTATATTCTAGCTGGAATATGTAATATCAAAAAATGTTCCGAAAAAAAAAGTTACAAATTCTTCTTATCCACCCTGGTTTACTGGGAAGATAATAAGGAATATGAAAGAGAAAAAGGAACTTTTGAAATCATATAAAAGGTCTGGTGATCTGGATTACTATAATAAATTTAAAACTGTGAGATGCACTATCAAGAGGGACATATCAATATCTCATTCGAATTCTGTAAGAACTGCTGAACACGAATTGCATAATAATCCAAAATCGTTTTGGTCCTATATGAATACTATGAAGAATAAACCCAGTCTCCCAAGCTCAATGATCTTCAATGATAATGAACTGAATCAACTCCTGGATATTTTGAATGCATTCGCGAATTTTTTCCAATCATCTTTCATAACCTCAACAATTTACAAAGCAGACGAGGTTCCTCACAACTCACCCACTTTATCCACCCCATTCATATCTGAAGATCTTGTTCTGAAGGCGCTGGAAAGATTCAAACCTGAAATGACAATGGGCCCTGACAGTATACCGTCTTTTTTACTTAGAGATTGTGCAATGATATTTGCAAAACCGTTGGCAGTAATTTTTAATTTATCTCTTCGAACATATATTTTTCCCGATTCAAGAAAAACTGCAAGAGTACGTCCTGTATTTAAAAAAGGAGATATGTATAATATCGAAAATTATAGGCCAATTGTTATATTATGTAATTTTAGTAAGTTATTTGAAATGGTCCTTCATGAATTTTTATCTGCACATGTCAACTCACAAATCATTGAAAATCAGCATGGTTTTATGAGCAGACGATCTACTATCACTAATTTAGTATGCCTAACTCAATGTCTAGCAAGTAGTTTGGACAGCGGTGGAAAGGTAGATGTTATATATACATACTTTTCGAAAGCCTTCGATCGACTCGACCATGGGTTACTGCTGAGTAAACTCTCCTGCTTTGGACTCACTACAAAACTGATCGATTTCTTCATGTCATATTTGATGAACAGAAAATGCATGTTCAGTACCATGGGTTTAGTCTACTGAAATATCAGCTTCATCTGGTGTTCCACAGGGATCAATTCTGGGACCTCTTTTGTTTACCATCTTCATAATGACATCTCCGACCCTGCAGTCCAATGTTTCATTATATGCTGACGATTGTAAACTATACACGACAATCAATTATCTCCAGGATTGTACATTACTTCAAGAGGATCTTGAATGGCTTAATATCTGGTGTAATTCTAACTTATTGCCCCTTGACATATGAAAGTGTAATATATGTCCTTCACGAGAAAAAAACATATAATTGAGTATACCTACCATACAGATAATAATTTACTAGATAGATGTTATCAGTCCAAGGACTTGGGTGTGATCTTCGATGCTGAGCTAACCTTTGTTGATCATATAACTGAAACGGTCGCTAAAGCTTATAAAACACTGGGTTTCATCATAAGAAATTCAGAATTATTGGAACAAAATGAGTCCCTGAAGTTAATTTGCAATGCTTTCGTTAGGTCCAAACTGGAGTATGCATCGGTTGTCTGGAGTCCTGGATATGATATTCATGCAAATAATATTGAAAATATTCAGCGAAAATTTATCAAACACTTTTGGTATAAGACCGATGGTATTTATCCAGATGGAGGATTACCTCAATTAACACTATCAAGATGGTTTCTCGCGTACTTTTAGTGGTGTAGTTTTCCTTACAAATTACTCAATAACAAACTTGATTGTCCTCATTTACTACCTCTCATTGATATACATGTTCCTCGATTGCCAGTGAGAGACAAATCTTTTTTTTTATCTTCACACACCTGATTCTAACTTACTTCCATTCTCACCCATGTATAGAATTTGTTCAGATTATATGTCTTCTAAAGATTCCTTTGATATTCTTCATTGTGAAGTTGATGATATAAAAAGAGCATTGCTGTAGAATTTCTTACTGTTATACATTCCTTTGATATTCTTCATTGTAAAGTTGATGGTATAAAAAGAGCATTGCTGTAGAATTTCTTACTGTTATACTGACTGGTAGTAGGCAAATCAGTATATATTATGATTATTTTATGAAAACTAGGATTTGAGAAAGGGGGCCGAGTTGATAACCGAATCGTCATCGAAGGAAGTGTATTTTCCATTCAGAATTTTTTGTGAAATATTTTCGGCAAATTATTTTCCAAAGGTACATTACTGACAAATTTGAAATCTTCCCAGTTCATTCTTGAATCCAGAACCCCAAAAACGTAGTAACCTATCAGGGCAAATTCGGTAATGTTACCTTCTTAGAACATATAACTAACATTTTTAACCGACGAAAAAAGGAGGAGGTAGGTACTCTAGTCGACGCGTATATTTTATTTATGTATGATCACGCATATCTTTTTACAGAATAGTCCGATTTGGATAACTTTTTTTAATAGATATGGTACACCTCGAAGTTGGTCCATTTGAATTGAAAAAATCTACCCCATGGGTAGGAAAATAGCGGATTGATTGTTCACCACTGAATTTTTACCTCTTAACCGATTCTACCATGCATAACTTTGTACTGGGTTATCCGATTCAGATGATTTGTTTTTATTGAATAGGGTATATTTCGAAGTTGGTCCAATTTGAATTTGGAAACAAATTCCACCCCTAAGGGCATGATTGATTTTCCACCTGTGAGGCAATTCTGTTGAAACTTGGCACATATATGTTGTTTCGGCGACACTTCAATAAAATGGAAATCTTGAGTTAATCTGGTGATCGAGTCGAAAGACAGTTAAGGGAACTCTTCAATGGTTTATAGCGGCTACCTCGTGTTTGGGGTGATTTACTCTTGCTTTGTGCACTTACGTTTTGTACACCTCAGAAAGTTACCTGGAATATTCTTGTTTAGTACACTGAATTAATTAGGCCATTTTTGGGTTCCTGTTTCATACACCGACCATTGCTATGATCTGGTTACCGGTTAACATCGGTAACTTTATAGGTAGGTAGGTAATTCTCCTCTTATAGGTAGTTTGTCCGCGTTTGGAAATAGCGCGTTAACAGCAGGAACAATACGTGTTGCATCTGGAGCACTTCCCAAGACCAAGTTGACCGAAAAGGGGGCAACAACTTTTAAACGCCCCTTTCACAAAAAAAATCTGATGATTGGGTGAGGAAGTGTCCTCTATTGCTCGCAAAAACTAGTATTCTGTCTTCTTGGCCATCTGATAAGATTCCATTGTTCCAGGGTTTTTGGTATAATATTTATGCCAAGAGCCCTCTGCCGTCCTTCAGGAATATTTAATAACAAAGTCGAGCCCTGCGTCTTTTGCAACCATCATGTCTTGTCTGTAGATCTGTGGTGTTGGAAGCAGTTTTCTTCTAGCCCGCTTCTTGACCTTTTGCAAGCCATAAGTCAACTTCATTTTTCGCAAGGTCAGGAACACATGTGTGGCTTGATTTTGTTTCCAGGTATTTGTAGCCCTTGCGGGTTGACAACGTCTCAAGGCATGGTCTTTTGGTGAATATCCATAATATGTTGTTGGTATAGTACGTTTACCTATAACGATGTCCTGAATGAAAATGGCTGGTTTCTTGTTTTCTTTCAATAATTGGAATGTCTATGTTGAAAATTATCGTTGTCCCAGTAAGACTTGATATGATCAGATGAGACTTTCAAAATAATATCAGAAACAAATTCAACACCCTTTATATATACATTATTTCAAAACCATTATTAAATAATCAAAATGTGAAATCACCTATGAAAATTATTTATGTAATAAGGATCATAAAGACGATCATTATGGTGCAAGTCGTGACTGTTATTGGGCGAGGCGTAGCCGAGTCCGATAACACGACGTGTGCCATAATGATTAATTATGATTCGTATTACATAAAAAATTTCATCTGATGGCATTTATATTAATTTATTTTCGAAAAATCCAAAACTCCATTTTTGACATGTCACAATGACAACTATTTTTAAAGGAGTGAGTATATGTGTAGTTTCAAATATTGGTATGTTAGTGAGCTGTGCTTTGCTATTTCCTTGACAACGTCAGCTTGTAACGGCAATATTTATTTATCTGCTGTCAAACACAATTGTCACGTAGAATTGAATGTAATTTAAATGATAATGAGTGATTCTGAAACTGGTAGTTTACCTTCTGATTTGGAAGAAATGACGCGAAATATCGTGGACTCCCTTTTGCCGGAAAAATCACGGAGTGTATATGGAATAGCATTTAATCGGTACGAAGAATGGTGTTCTACTGAGAAAATCGAGAAAAAGTATTGTTGGCTTACTTTGAAAGCTTATCTAAGGAAAGGAAACCATCTTCTCTCTGGTCGTATTATGTTTTTCATATAGAATTTTATTATGGTACTTAGTACCATAATGAATTCATTATGGGACTAAGTACCATAATGAGCTTCTTTATGTCATCAAAATTGAGTGACATAACGTTGTCATTATGACATGGCATCAGATAGAGGTACTAACGTTACCAGGTACCAACACACTTTATGACATGGCAATGGTCGGTGAACAAAACGAGAAGCCAGAAATGGATGAATTATTTCGGTGTAGGAAACAAGAATATTTCAGGAACATTTTTGAGGTGTACGAAACGCGGGTGTACGAAACAAGAATATACCTTGATTTGTTAAAAATATAAACAGGATGTTCATAAAATCAGATGTGGAATCATCTGCGACTGAAAGATAAACTTTAGTGATTTCCATCGTCAAGATAACCTCTTGTGGGGTATTCATGTTGAAAAGGGAAACATTCTCAGTTGAATATTGATAGAAAGATTTTTCTGTGAATTGAAAAATCCACGATTAAAATGAAGTTATTTTTTGTGAATGTCTAACAGAAAACAACTACTTCCCCGGCTAAAGCCACGCTGGACATTGAACTACATCTGATAGATATTCTGAAAAAGCCCTAACTCAAAAGAAAAATCTGAAATTGAAAATTTGCATTTTCATTCAGATAGTTATTTGATTTTCTATTCCAGTCTTAATTAAGAACTCATAAAGATGAATGAGGCAAAGAAGAATGTTTTCCAAAAGAGAGTACTCACCAGAAATCATTCGTAACATTGACGCAGGAGAGACATCGCATTCATCAGGTCTTCAATACATTTTTGTCGACGAAAATCTATTTCACGCTTCCACGATCATCAGGAAGACCGGAAGAAATGGGAAACACATTTTCAAGAAGCAATCTCACTTTGCAAAGATGGAAAAAGTTAGAATCATTTCTTTTGGAGAGACACTTTGAAATTAGTGTTTTCTGACATTAAAACCTGTCATGACAGGTTTTAATCCTGTCATGACAGGTTTTAATGTGTGTCTTGAAAATGTGTTTCCCATTTCTTCCGGTCTTCCTGATGATCGTGGAAGCGTGAAATAGATTTTCGTCGACAAAAATGTATTGAAGACCTGATGAATGCGATGTCTCTCCTGCGTCAATGTTACGAATGATTTCTGTGAGTATCTCTTTTGGAAAACATTCTTCTTTGCCTCATTCATCTTTATGATTCTTAATTGAGACTGGAATAGTGTCTCTCCTGCGTCAATGTTACGAATGATTTCTGGTGAGTACTCTCTTTTGGAAAACATTCTTCTTTGCCTCTAGGAATAGAAAATCAAAAACTATCTGAATGAGAATGCAAATTTTCAATTTCAGATTTTCTTTGAGTTAGGGCTTTTTCAGAATATCTATCAGATGTAGTTCAATGTCCAGCGTGGCTTTAGCCGGGGAAGTAGTTGTTTTCTGTTAGACATTCACAAAAAATAACTTCATTTTAATCGTGGATTTTTCAATTCACAGAAAAATCTTTCTATCACTATTCAATTGAGAATGTTTCCCTTTTCAACAAGAATATACCGTTTGAGGTATTTATGGCATATAACAGTTGATAGTTGAAAGTAAGGTAGCCAAGTTAGTATTTCGAAAGTAATCAAAAATTGAGTAAGAAGTAATTAGTAGATGTTAGCAAGAAAAAAATAAAAAATAAAAACTTCATAACAATAAAACTTTATAACAAAAAAACTCAAAATCGAATTATGAAATAAACCTTTTTGGTCTCAATGAACTCTCAAACGGATGTGAGTAATTTTAGTCGGCGTCAAACAAACAATCATTGAATCTGCTACTCACAGAATAACCTAGGTCAAACAATTAAAGAAATTATGTTTTCCTTTTCAGTGCATTTGTATACACGCTTGTTTTTTATAATTTTTATCTAATTATTTTCAGTCATTTACCAAATCTTATTGAATTCTGTCGAAAATTGGTGATATCCAACCCCAAATAGACCCACATACCACTTTTGAACGGAATCGGGCCATAATAACAAAACACGTCGCCATATTGGAGCCGCCATCTTGAATTCATGAATTTTGACTGAAACATCATGATGTCCGACACCAAAAACCCCCACATACTAATTTTGAATGGAATTGGGCTATGACCACAAAACTCGTCACAATATTGGAGCCGCCATCTTGAATTTAGGAATTTTAACAGAAAAATCGTCGTCTCTGTCCCCGAAAACCTGACAAGGTTGGCTGTTTTTGACGATCACTTCACCATCTGGCATGCTGATTGCTGTCTTTTTCATGTATGCAGACTTAGGCTGTGGAGTGTTGGTTGAACTCGGCTATCGGGTTTGCTTCCACGTAGCACTGCTGGATAGGAGAATAGCAGAATCACGTATGGCTCTGCTATTACCTAACCGAATTTCACCCCAATGATGGCTTAATCCTAAGGTGTGCGTTCCGTGCTGAGAAGATGGATGGCACTGAGCCTGTCAGTGTCACTAACAGAACCTTCGAGATACCAGGCACCCTCTCGTCGTGAGAAGCCTTGTCACGGTAAGGCGGGGCTCTACCTTGATCGACCACTCTTCCCCAGCTACTCGTGGGACCCCATATGAACGAAGTAAACAGAAACTTCTGTATGAGAATTAGTTTACAGAGGGGATGGATGTCGATCCTTCGACTCCAGCTAACCTCCCTGTTACATCGGATCAGGAACGAGAGCTTCTTAGTTCTGCAACTCCTGAATCCGAAGGTAAGCCCAAGAAACTTGGTGGAGCAGCCAGAAAGAGACTCAATCGTCTCCACAAGAGTGGTATACCTCACAACTCCGCCTCAAAACAAATTCTGGAGAAACGTGAGCAGAAACAGCGGATACAAACTCCCTCTGAGCAAGCTGGGACTAGCAAACGGGTCCGCTCCAGTGATGATCCACCTGAGGTTACGGTGAAAAAGCCTGGAAAACTACCAGGTTATTCGAGAACGAAGGCATTGGACGCCTCGTCCAAAAAACCTGACAAAATTACTGATCCCGGCTCTTGTGCAAAGATGACGGTCATCGCCTCGTCAAGAGAGTCCACAAAGTCAGCAGGTCCGCCAGCACTGAGAGGTACTACTACCCCATCTAGCTACCCAAAAGAACCCTCTGCACCGGAGGGGAACAGAGAGAGATGCCGTTATAGACTCTCCGTCTGGTCCCTCTGGGGTAGAGGACAAACTAAGTTCGTCTGTGATCACCACGATCTTCAAGTGTCTACAGGCAAACTAACAACACGCCAAGGTTGTTTCCTACATCCTTGGAAAAAGGTTCAAGGGCGGCAAATCGATCGACCTTGCCTTACTACAGGAACCCTGGAGAGGAAATACTGATCGAGAAACCGGTCTTAGCAATATTCCTGGTGGGGTAATAGTGTGTCCTGGACCAAAACCCAGGACTTGCTCACTTGTTAGGGAAAATCTTCATTATTTTTTGCTCACAGACTTCAGCACCCAAGACGTGGTAGCCATCCAGTTCTATCTACCGGAGAAGAAGGGCACGACAAATGTAATCGCCTGCCCGCTTACTTCACAGGGGACTCGGATCAAGTCCCTTCAATCACAGTACGGCTATTAATCGACTACTGCAAGAGGGGGAACAAAATCACCTCATCTTCGGGTGTGACGTTAACTCACATCACACATCGTGGGGTAGCAGTGACATCAATGGCAGAGGGGAGTCTCTTTTTGAATACATTTCGGGGAAGGGTTATCCGTAATCAACAGGGCTCTGAACCAACCTTTGTTACTAGAATCAGACAAGAGGTACTAGATCTAAGAATCAGCTGAAATTTTCTGAATAATAAGATACGAAACTGACAGTATCCACTGATCCCTCGTGTTCAGACCACAGACATATTCAATTCAACATTGAAACAGGCTCGAGGCCAGTGGTAGAATATCGCGACTCAAAAGCAACAGATTGAATATGAATTGGTGTGGCCCAAAATTGATCCTCACGGGTTGCAGTAAAGGGCCCAGAGATCACTTAAAACCTAACCCAACATAAGCCCGAAAACCTCCACATACCAGTTTTATATGGAATCGAACCATATTGGAGCCGCCATATTGGAGCCGCCATTTTGTTTTTCCTCCATGAAAAATTCTATAATGCATTGTCCGCTGATATTGACTTCGGAAAACCTCTGTAATTGCCGGCGAAATATCGCGCAGCGCAGCCGCTGCGCATCCCGATGCCATCATTTCACGCTTTACGTAATTGATTTGCTTGTTTAGCGCCCATTCCAAATTAGTAACTTATATTAGCTTAGGATCTTAGTTTTCGAAACTAAAAAGGCTATTTTATTTTTCGAATTTCGTCGGTTTGAATTTTTGTTAAAAATAGAAAACACAAAACATGGAAAACAAGACTTCTGTCAGATTTACCAATTTCCACGTTGTAGCAGACAGAAAATTTAATATCGAACAATTTTCATCATAAAATTTATTATCGAACAATTTTTATCATAAAATAAATGTCCAAATTCCTACAAAATCTATCCCAAAATTGATTTATTCAAGAAAACAAAATATTATTTCTCCGTTATGAAATTGACTTATGACTTTTTCAAATGGTTTAAATCAATTCTAATTTATGAATTCTCTGTATACTGATTTCAAAATATCGATGATGAGTTACTTCGATCAGAACATGTTCACGGTAAGAATGGAAACACAATCTCCCAAATTTCCCCAGTAGTGAAATTGAATGCATCACTACCATCATTATCTAAGCGGTACTTACATATTTGGAGTTACAAATTGGGTAAACATACTATATTTACACTAGTGCGATTTCGGACATGCTGTCGCGTCGGCCAATTAATTCCAACCTCCTGAACGAATCCTTAGTCAAAACGTGGCGCTCTCAAATATTTTCCAGTATTGCATTTTCACCATTATTTATAATAAATTTTGAAAAATCTGCTCTATTGGAACTAATTCAGTGTACTTCCATCGACTGAGTGTCACTATTGTGCCTCAATGTCTTATCTATAAGAAGGGAACACAACCGAACCTAACTTGGCTAACCTTGGTACACAAGTTGATGGCCAGCCAATCAACTTCAGTGGCGCTGATTTTTCTCGTTTTTCACGAATTTATTTGAATACAATTGGTGGCCAAAAGAAGGGTCACTTGTTTTCAATGTATACTCCTTTCATCTACGACAATATTGACTTATTCAGAAAAAGGCAACATGCCATCTATTAACGAAACAAAAAAGTCAATTTTCCTGAAGATTGTTGGTCAAAAGACGCATAATCAATTTGTCATGTGACATGTCTAAATTGAGAGTGTCAATATCGTATTTTGATTTGATAGTCATCAGATGTCACATTTCGGTTGAAAGAAAGACGAATGTTGAGTGTTTCCAATAGCCGAAAATAGAGCTGAGAAATTACAGTATTTTGACTTATGGAGGGCGTATCTCGGAAAGTGTGTTTGGGAAATAAGAATTCATATATATTGCACAACGGTATGTCTCATATCATGCGAGTCTAACAAACGTATATTTACCCGAATTAAATGGTGAATAAATGAAAAAGGGAATATATACAGAGTATTTTATTTAAAATGAGTTGGAAGTTGCTATTAACTGAAGAGATATTCAGAATATTTCAGGTTATATTCTAGGTTTCAGAATAAGTCATTGTCAATTACTTATGGTTATGTATTTTCAGATCTAATCGAAGTATATCAAGAATCACCTGTGCATCGTCGCTCAAGTGTCAAGCAATACCCATTAAATTTGTTAATTACATAGATCGATTCGATTATAGGTTGAAAATCAAGGTCCAAATGCATTGTTGTAGTGCCTTTATATTCAGGTAATTTTTTAGAATCATGAAAGAAAACGTTTTATTTTCTCGACATCATTTCCGAAATGACCAAAATAAGTGTCCAACTCATATTGGAGGTGGGTATAATATTCTCAAAAGCACAATGTTGTCGAGTATAATTTATACTAAATCATATGAAATATATTCCTCGACCTCCAAAGCAAATCAACGATAGTATATTGAGTAACAAGGATAGTGGGGATGGTTCAGTGATGTAGATCAGAGCGAAGTCCACAATACTGTCTGAGATCAGTGAAAGTTACCGTTTGTGATGTTTATACTATTTTTGTACGACCGTGTTTGATTGCCCGATAATCGAAAATTATTTATGTATCTAACATTCCGTCTACCAACTGGTGACCTACGGATCTTTTTAAAAATTTTGGAATTTGTGCTAAACTGTATTCCTAGGAAATTTTGGATATTTGGATCACACGAGCCAGTTATTAACTCAATTGCTTTATGAAGACTGGCTTAACGCTGTTGTGTTACACAATCCAAAATTGCACAAGTAACCCTCTTCACCACACTTTCTCACTTCACACCTATATGCGCATTTCGATAAATAAGTTATCATTTTATTACAATTTATACCTGGTGTTTCTGATAGGGTCATCTTGAACTTATAACTGTCCTCAAATCGCTAATGCGACCTTGATGATGAATTCTTGGGACGACCGATACGCTATGTTCATAGCATTCACATTTAATTTCCCCAATATTTTTACTTTGTGCCAAAATATTTTTAGGCACTAAATACTTGGAAATTGTTTGTTACTTTAACTTCAAAACTGCAAGGGAGAAGTGAATTGTGATTGTTATTCAATCTCCATCTTACCTACACATTCTCTTGAAATGATAATCAAAGAATAAAACTAAAATATCTTTGAAATGAAATATTTCATCGGTGAAATACTGCCTACAATTTAGTTCATGCCAAATAAATAATTTAGAGAATGGAGAAGTGAACTTCACAATAGCCACTGAAAATTATTCTTTTAAATAAGCCTTTCTTCCCGAAATCTTACGGATTTTGGGTTCAGAAATTCCTCATAATTTCAGTTGCACTCCACTATTCAATTCGATCTCGAGTCCACCCATCTTAAGAAAGTTCAGTATGTTTCAGTTAATAGAGGTTATACGTTTCACTGAAACCCCCCCTGTCATGGCAGCGGTTTTACTGCGCATGCCCATGTGTGTACCATGCGATACAGTAGGGCTCGTTTCAGCAAAACGGTATTGGCCTTCTTGTTCTATGAGTTCTGTGGTTTGGCCCCAGGCGGCTGAGACATACAAAATGACAGGCCTAATATCATTTTATAAATCATGACTTTGTTCTTGAGAGAAAGTTTGCTTTTCCTGTTTATCAGGGGATAAAACGTGCAGATTTCCTTGGAAATTTTGTTCTTCAAAATTTTGACGTGTGTTCTCCAGGTGAGCCAGCGATCTACCGTAACTCCCAGGTACTTGACCTGCCCTGACCATTCTATCTACTTTCCAAAAATAGACACTCCCCTCTCCGGGTTGTTTCTTTTCCGACCCATCGAATTCACTCCAGGTACCACTGCTGGAGGTCGTTCAATGCATTCTGCGAGTAAACGACACCCATCGATTGATTGGCTGAAGAGGAAAGCAAAGCCGTATCATCAGCGATTAAGGAGATCTACACATGTTCACTTCTGGGTATATCAGACGTGTAAAGAGCGTATAATAAGGGAGACAGCACTGCCCACTGAGGAACGCCAGCCTCAATTTTTCTCGAATCCGAGAGATAATTTTCGACCTTGATCTGAAATGTCCTACCAATGAGAAACGACTTAATCCACTTTACCTGGCTCAAAGGCAGGTGAAAGTCAATCAGTTTGAAGAGCCCTCATGCCAAACTCTATCAAACGCTTCACTGATATCGAGCAGAATGACGTGAGCACTGTTGTTAGTATTCAGCAATTTGATAGTGTCTTCCACCAGCCTCGGAACCTGAAGCTCGGTGAGCGCGACAAAAGCCGAACTGCTCATTTGGTAGGACATTTCTATCCTCCACTTCTTTGCTAAGCCTTTCCAGAACGATTTTCTCAGCCAACTTAGTTGAACTACAAAGAAAACTGATCGGTTGATAGTTTTTCGGGAAGGTCGGGTTTTGTCCCTTTTTTGAAATCATAACCACAATGGCATGTTTCCACCTCCGAGAAAATCTTTTAAGACGCAGTGAATTGTTAATGATGTTCAAAACTGACTGTTCCTGGTTATCCGGGAAATTTCTAATCATACGATTAGTGATACCGCCATAACCAGGTGCGTTCTTAGGATTAATCCTCTGATATGCGCCTTGAGTTCATCCATCGAAGCTGGACGGATGACATCATGATTGGGTTCTCTAAGAGTGCGACGAACCTGATCTTCCAGCGGAAGTTTTCGATCCAGATCATCGTCTGAATACTCGTTCAATCTAAATTGCCTTTCCATCGAATCTGCAAAAGCTTGAGCTTTGGACTCAGAGTCATAGCACATACCGGCCTCACTATGAATAGGGGGAAAATCAGACTCTTTCGTTTTTAAATTTTGATTAAGTTTCCAAAGTTGACCAGAGTTTTTTAAATTTTGAAAGGTGTTGCCAAATCTCTCATTCCTGAATTCAGTTATATTATTTCTAACCTCCCTATTCAATTCATCAGCTCGGATTCTGTCTGCAGGGAACAGACTCCTTTGGTAGGCTCTTTTTGCTCGATTTCTGAGTTCGTAACGCGCTACGGCCTCATATAACTCAAGTGGAGAATCCATCCTCTCAGGAGCGTAGTAAGCTGTCTCCAGAAGTGAACTGAATCTCTCCCAATCTACTCCTGTACATAGTCGATCTGTTTGGGGCAGTGGATCACCCCCCAATGATAAAATTACCGGGTTGTGATCGGAACCCAACTCGGCGAGGACGTGAATATCCCAATTCCAGGGGATGTTCGTGGCCAGGGCGATGTCAAGCACATCAGGCCTCAGGTCAAGCACATCAGGCCTCAGGTCAAGCACATCAGGGCTCATCTGGAGCCAACATTTGGTATTCATACCTGACACTGTGTTGCCACAGCCGTCTGCCATTTGTGTTGGTAACACGACTCCATGTACGTGTTCAGGTTCATATCACCCACGATCAAGACAGGCCATCAGAAGCACATCGAGCGCTTCAGGAAGTATTCGATTATTCGGGGGTCATAAGCACTGATCATTTGCATCCTCGTATTGAAAACAATGCCTACTATTTCTATACCATGGGTATCATCATTGGAAATACCAAGCTGAACATGCGTATGACAACGCTTTACAAGGATGGCAACGCCGCCACCCGGAGGCCCAAGTCGGTCATTCCTGAGCATTTTGTAGTAAGGTTCTCGATTAAGACGAGTCTCTTGCAGGAAAGCAACATCAATGTTGTTCTCGAAACTCTTGAAACTCAAGTCTATTCTGAAGAAGACCGTTACAATTCCAACTCACCGCTTTGATGAAATTCAGAAGCTGCCTTTCACCCATCAATTTGGGATTGAAACCGATTGAGAAATTTGCAGCAGCTTCAGTGAACTGTGCAAACAACATCCTCATTTGATCTAAAGTAGAAAGGATGTCTTTGGGGCTATTTATTTGACCTGACTCGGTAGAGGGATTGTCACGGGCCGCCGCTGCATATGACACCCCCACCTGTGTCCTTCCCGAGTTTACAGGGAAATACCTTCGATTGTATTGTTCATTTGTTGTGGGGGTTCACCCTACACCTTATGCGAGGACATCTAGGACATCCTCGATAGTTCGCAGTGTGCTCCCCACTACAATTCGCACACCTTGATTTTTTTTCTTCAGGCTTCGTACAATCTCGCGAGATGTAGTTTTCTCCGCGTTTGACACAGCAGTTCAGCTGGCAATGGCCAAACTTTTGACATCTGTGGCATTGACCCACAGAAGCCCTAGGCCTCTGAGGTTCAGCTGTCACTCGAACTTCGAGAAGATCTGTCACCTTAAAAATGTCTTGCTGTTCCTTATTCAGTAGGACTAAAACTAGTGGGAGTGGAGTTTTTTCCCGGTAAATTTACGCAAACGAGCCACTGACTCCAGGGCAAACCCCCTCTCAGTCAGCTCATTTTTAATATCATCACAAGATATAAATTCCGGGATGCCCCTGAACACTATTCGGAGTTTTTTGTCTTCAGGTAGACTGTAAGTATGGTGAGGAATATTTTGATCTTTGAGAATGCTTGAAATTTTTCGATATACATCGGTAGAATCGGGGAAAATTTTTAAGCCAGACATTCTTAGCTGGCGTCATTAATTCAATGTTATTAGACTTCAATAGTGAGTTGACTGCAACCCACTTACTTTCATCCCTAATAGTGATAGGAGGAACATTTCGTTTTTAAATCGTCTGTGGAGTCAGTTCCGTTTGTTGTTCACTAGTCATTTTGGTTTGGTCAATGTCAGTGTCGTCATTCGCGATAATTTGGTTATCAATATTATTGACAAGTTCGAAGTTATTTGGCGTCCTGTATAATCCTGAATTTGGGTTACTGCAATTTCGCTGCTGATATTTGCTGGGGCATTGATCTGAGTCCGCCCCTGATTTCTTGAAATATCGACGTGCATGGTAGTTTCTGACATATTAGACGGATTTCCGAATCTATTAGAAATCTTGATGTTTGGAAACTTTTTTGCGGCTAAACTACTAGATACAACAGTTCTAGCACTCCTTCTGAAAGCTTGAGCGATAGGTGGAGGGTTGAGAATACCTTTTTGAACTGGCAGCTCAGGAAAATCTTTTTTTTTTGTCTTTTGGCAGGAGCATGTTCAGACGGGTCGTTATTATCTTTGGTTTTAGATGTCATCAGTGAACTTACTGCTGGGATTTTTGAGAGATCTTCTCCTAAAGAGGCGAGCAAAGTGCTCAGCACTTCCAGCACCGCTTCTTTGCCCGCCAGACTGCAGCTTCCAGAGACCTTGTTTGATTCTATTGGGATCTCGTTTGTAGATGCAATCTTCATTGGGATGGATACAGTGGGTTCTATCGCCACTCTTCAGGGTACAAGACTGCTTCTGAATGCCGAAAATACTTGAATTCGCAATAAATATTATGAAGCGATATGACACTCGACTAATCCGGTTCTAGACAGGACCGGATTACGTGATTTGACATGGGGTAGCACTTGTATCCTGATTCCTGCACCCTTCTTCTGTCTGGTCTCACCTTTAATGCTCGGAGTAAGTAATGTATCTATCCCAAATCAAATCAACTCTACAGCAGCCAAAACTTTTTTTCTCAATGGCCATGGACGGTAGTGCTTCAGCCATACACGAGTTTCAAAATAAAGTTAATATTTCAATATGGTTTTTTGTTATGTAGTTCACTAGTAGATCATATACATGTTTATCTTCAGTAGAAAGCAACGTACGCACAGATGTTGGTAACTGTATCCCGATCTTCACATGGTCTTCTAACAAATCATTCCTCTGGAATTTTCCGCAACTAAAGATTATATGGTTTGAATGCGCAATTTCGTTATCTAAATCACATAGAGGAGAATCAAACACCCCTATTTTGTACAAATGATACAGCTAAAACTCTCAATATCGTTACATATGTGAGGATGAAATGTGTTAATGTAATAATCATCAAACTTCTTTGAAATGTTGGCAAGACCTGCACCATCATAAATAACTGCATCACAAGTTCCTGGAAAGACATTGTCACTCTTTTCAACAATTTCCTCTGAAATATGTGCTAGATCACTTTTATGGCTGGGTAGAAATTCTCCATTACTGGAAAAACGCAGGGCTGATATCTATGTTTGAAAAAGTTCTGCATATCTAGCTGACGATTCTGTGTAGCTATAGAGTGCCTTGAAAACAGCTAGATGTCTGTTTTTGAAATCTTCAAAGTTTCATTTTTCTTACTTATGCGTTTTGTTGGAGTACTGAAGAGGGGGTTTTGTTCTTTTTAACCAACGAAAACAAAAAAGAGGAGGTTCTCTAGTCGACGCGTATACTTTTATTTTTTATTTTTCCATGTATAATCACGCATAACTTTCCACAGAGCAGTTCGATTACGATGATTCTTCCTTCATCGGATAGGGTATACTTCGGATTGGTTCCATTCGAATTTGAAAAACAAATGTCAACGTCAAGGGTAGGCATATAGGGGATATTTATCGTTTATCCACTGAATTTTTACCCTTACCACTCATAACTTTGTACTGGGTTATCCGATTCAGATGATTCTTATTTTTAATGGACAGGATATAATCCAGAGTTGGTTATTCTCAGATTCGGGAAGGAATAATCCACCCCTACGGGTAGCAAAATAGGGAATAATTAATTTTTCATCTGTGAACCGATTCTGTTGGAACTTGACACACATATAGGTTGTTCTTAGGACACTACAATATAATGGATACCTGGAGTTAATTGAGTAGTTATCAGTTGATTTTAGCCACAAAAGAGTTAAAAATAAAAACTTTTTAACAAAAACTTAAACCGACGAGAAAATCAACTGAAAAACAAAAAATAAAATAAACCTTTATAGTCTTAATGATAATTGAGCCCCTAAACTAATGTGAGTAACCAATTTTCAGCCGTCGCCAAACAAACAATTAACGAAGATCATTATATTACTTTGAAGGAAGTAATCGAAACGCCGCCGTGCATCCCGCTGCCATCATTTCACGCTTCACCTAATTCAATTGCTAGTTTGTTTGGCGCCGACTCAAAATTAGTTACTCACATTAGTTTAGGAGCTCAATTATCATCAACAATAAGAAGGTTCATTTAATTCTTTGCTTTTCAGTTGATTTTTTCGTCGGTTTAATTTTTTGTTGAAAAGTTTTTAGAAGGCTGAAATAGTGTTGAGAAACTTTTTAACCAGACGTTTCTCAAGGAAGCTGTGGAACAGGGTAATACCAGTTGACTCAGCTGAATAAACAGATGCACTGATATCCTTACAATTACTCTGCTGTCGATGACAAGCAAATCCTTTCCGTTTTCTAAAAATAGTTTTCCGAACTCTTTGAGAGTGTCATAAGTGCTCGAACCTTAGTGGCAAATTTAACTTGAAATGAGTGATATCGCTCTTTCATATCACTTGCTCCGATCTTTGTATGAATCTCACACTCAAAGTCTTGTATCAAGTGACAAATTTTCGGTATCATGCAACGTGTTAGTGCCGATGAATCCTGTGTTGAACCTACTGCACCTCCATCTCCATTGGTTCTGCCATAAAAAGTGGACACTATAATTGAGAAAATGCGATAAGTAGGACACCTGTGTGCCTGCATGGACTGATACTTAACCTATTTTAAAAATGAAAAAAGAACTTGGTGGCCTAAAAAAACATATGAATTGACACCAAACAAACTTTTGTACGATGGATAGTAAGAAAATTGCCAACAATTCCATTGTATGACGCGATTTTGAATTTCAGCAACCTTCTTGAATTCTAACGTCTTTTCGATATGCCTCCCCTTCTCAAACGAGTTGTATAGTCATAAACTACATTTCTGCCATTCATTATCACAATATAACAGTTATTTTATAGCTAGCACCTCCACTATTAGGCTTTGGATATTACTTCATGTATTCGGACTACTGCGAATATTCCAGTGCTTTGTGACAATGCTGATGAACGTCGATTCAACGTGACATCCCCTTTTTCCACAACAGGCGAACGATTTTCCATTGCCTGCTATCTCCAATTCGCACATTTCATCAAACAATACGTTGACGCTTTCATCCGAGCTAATTTGTTTGTTGTTTTATATATTCAGTGTATTCATAATCTAATTTATTTTATACTCCGCTTCCGGTTATACCATGTGTTGGCAGCAACTTCCTTATATTAAACGGGTCAAAAATATATTTTTTCTGGAATTTATTCACATGAGAAAATGATAATATATGGGAAATTTATGTCAGAAAAGATTTATTCAGCGGGAGATAAAAGTGAACGAAAATAGAGGTTCGGCGAGAATTTGAAGATGATATTCATTCAGTTAGCGATTCTGTTGGAAACGTTGTTTGATTTGAGTAATCAAATGAACGCAGTTTTCCAATAAAAAAACCACTATTCTTCAACAAAAAACTACCGCCGTAGTGGTTTACGAAAAAAAATAATTTATAAACCGTTCAAAATTAGGAAACCAAATCCGCGGAGCAATAAGCTGGAAGACCAGGCTTACTCTTAATGTCTCACCGATGGTCCCATTTTGTAGCATATTCAATTAAAATCATGAAATACTTTATATTACAAGGATTTGCTTTCCCAAGTGATCCGTGGAAACAAAAGTCAATTGTCAGTAAGAAGGTCATATTCTATCAAAGTGAAAACGAGTTGTGCTAATTCTTGAATGAAATTGTTTTGAATATGACGTGTGTCAAAAAAAAGTCAGTAAACTGTCGGTGAGTTTAATTTAAAAAACTTACCAAGCCTGACATGGGAAAATGAAGATAGTCCATTTTACACCGTCATAAGCCAAATTTATTTCAACCATGAGACTGCAAAAATAACATCCAGGTGACTTTCCCCGTGGGGTAAACTTTTGCGAGGATTTATCAGGAGGATTTTGGGTTTCTGGAAATCCGCATATGGTGCTCAAGTACAATTTCGAATGAATTTGTTTTGTTTGGTAATGAACCAAGGGGTACGCTATTTTATGTAGGATGAAAATTTGAATATGGAAACAAACTTACAAATTCTTCAAAATGAAGTAGATATATTTCTTGAAAAATTATCACTGACTAGTACTGCACGTTAATGCAACATTTGAAAATCACCCATAGGGTACAAAACTAGATCACCGATAGGACATCATGTGGTAGTCTAGACTTCCAGCTAACTGCTCCACAAATTTGGGTTTCCTAATTTTCAATGGTTTGCGAGATACACATTCCTTCGTAAACTTCTACGAGGTAATTTTTTACAGAAAAATCGACATTTGTCAAAAACTGTAATAGATAATTTAATATAACCCAGGTTGTTCAAACTCAAAATGTGGGTTTCTATTCAGAATAAAGAGTTGGTTCCAACTGTTGGCATACCCTGTATAGCTGTAGTACTGATATATTATGTAGAACGTACATGATCAATTTTGATAATAATTTAAATTTCAAGTTTCTAATCCAACTGCAATTTGAAAAACGTCCAATGCAGGCCTACGTAAATCACCCTATATGTATACATACTACTTTCCGAAAAATAAAAATCTTTTTTTTTCAGAAATTCCGAAGTTCTAGTGGTGCAGAATCTGCAATTTGTTGATGTCGAATGTGCCTCTGCAATATTTATCAAAAAATCATTCTTACTGAAGAATCAACCCCTTCTTGCACCTAGAGAGGTATGCCAGTGATCGCTATACAATTCCGTTTCAGCTCACAGAAAAATCAATATTCTCAAACTATCCCTTTCAATAAACAAAATCCTGATCCCCAGCCTGAAACGCCTATGTCAAAAATTCATTTAAAAATTATACAATATGAAAATAGTAAAAAAAAATGATGTCCCAAGGAATACGGTCAATACCCCTCAGAGAATTTAGACAGTGTCAGAAGAAATCAAGAAGAAGGCTGGCAGACATGAGGATATACTTTGTTTCCACTCACAGAACTTATGAAGATGAATATTTTTTCTTAAGATTATCCCAAAACGAAATAATGGTTGGTCATTGTGACAAAATCTCCTTTATATGTGACCTGAGATTCATATGAATCCAAATTTTGGGATTCTGATCCTTCAATGAGTGATAGGTAAAATATATAAATTTGTCAAGTCCGTATCTCCTGAACGTCTGAATATCAATGAAGTGGGTCTCATCGGCGAAATGCCAGATAGATAATTTACGTAACAACATTTTGACCTTTTCGTGCCTAAAACTGCAATAAGAACATTTTTTTTTTCATTTATTGATTACATACTCACGTTTCTCGAGATTTCTCGTGATAACATCACAGTAAGCCTCTTGTTGACGACGCAAAGCGTCGCGACGCTTCAGCTGGCGTACTAACACGCTGCCCATGCGCTCTGTATAGTTGTTCAAACATGTCAGGATAGATATCAGTTCGTTGACATCTGCAAATATACGAGATTAGTCGAGGCGAATTTCAACAAATTCGATATAGAAGGAAGATAATTGTGAATGGCTTCGACCAATATATAGAGCCGTGAATATATAAATTATATAGTATCATATTGATTGTTGTATTGGTAAGAGATAAAGCTATGTGATTCATTTATTTACGGCTGTTAGTTGAAAAAATGAGATCGATAATATACATATTCAAACAACTGAACAAAATATGTGTTCACTTTTTCAATATGGAATAGCGAGATGAAGTGGAAGCAAAAGCCACCCGAAGTCACTCAAAGTTGTCCAAACAATATTTTCGAAAATTATTGAAGATGAAAAAGGAACATAAACTATTTTACTTTTTTAAGATTATACATAATTTGATATGAGACAACTATATTGTTCAAGAAAAAGTTCGAAAACTTGGATTTTTCAATGGGATTTAGAACTGAATAACATATATAAAAATCTTTTCATACCCCACCTTCCGTAGGACAGAGGCCTTTTTCAGTGCCTCTTGATTGGATTAGGAGTTTTTTGTTGACTAATTGGCAAAGTTCTTGCTTTTTCATTTCTGCGATTTTCACGACCTAGCCTTGAAATATACACTAACACTGTGAAAAAGCATTTGAGCACAACGTTGTTTCCGAAAGTTAGAAATGACGAAGAGAAAAATGTATAAATTGAAAAAATGCTAAAAGAAGGCAAAAGAGATCTGGACGCTGGGTTCAGTTAATACTCATATCAGTCAAAGAAGTAGAGTGATTGTGAGTCAAAAAAAGTATATTTTTTATTTTGAAATATAAAACTTTCATAAGATGTTTAAAGTCGTTAAAACTGTTAAGTATATTTTTGTTATGAAATCTGAAAATTCAAATACTTCTTTTGGATAGTTATCAATTTATGTGAGGAGTAGGTTATTATTAGATATAATGTTCAAATGAGTGAGCGTTTCGAAAAATAAATGTTTGTTTTGTTAATTAAAATAATATTCTAGGTGATTCAGACAAATATTTGCATTGGTTGAGAAAGGCCTAGAAAAAACATTTCTTCTACCTTAACACTCAGAAAGAAATTTTAATAAGTTAGTATCTGCCAGACTTATAACATACACTATTGCTAAAAGACAATATAGGCAAACAAGCCATCGTTTTGGTTGTAGATCAAGCCATTATAGTAAAGGATGTTACATATTTCTGATGAACTATCAAACTATAAACTTCTTTTTTTTATCTGTGTATACTGGTAACATATTGAAAATTCTCATGACAACTACGCAGAAATGGGGAATTGTTGTCCGATGCTCCTTAAATTTGCTGTATTGTAAAAATTTTATTGATTTGTTGGTCATCAAATATACCTGAAAACTCCAAAATTCATTGCTATTCATTTAATTTTGCTTATTTAAACTAAAAAAATGAGACTTGGAATGGAAATTGGTCGCTTACCAGACCTCTGTGCATAGGACAACAGTCGTACTTTCCATTGCAATGGATCTCTAGGACGACTCAACCTATATTACTGAGTGCCTGGGGGTAACCCACTGGAGATAATAATGGGACGTTGGAGCGTAGTGCTGGCCACATTACCTTCCCAGAATACCGTTCGGATCGAGAAACATATCTCAAAGGTAAACAACGCTATGAAAAGGAGCTAATTCTCAATTATTCTATAGTTTAGAAAGTGAATCCTCATCTAAATGCTTTATTGACATTGTAATTAGCAAAAACATTCGCCAGATATTCTTCTGTAGATAACTTGTTTGATATCATGTTTTCTCAATTCTATAAAAAATATTCAGAAATGAATAAAATCAACAAGTTACATTTTCTAGTTGGAATTCATCTTTTTCGATAACCAACTTGCTGCAAGTTTCATGTTATTCATTGAAATAATGAAAACATTTTAGGTCACTGTTATTATTAATATTAACGATAGTATTTATTGTGTTCCATTTCGATAACGTAAAACCAATTGTATATTACGACAGATTATTTTTGTACAACTTGTAACAAAGAGTGCTTACAAACATCAAAGAAAATTTATAATAAATTATCTTTTTCCAACATTTGCGGGAAATATTCTAATTCTAAATAATTCATATTTGTTGGAGTATGCGCTATTCTTTTCAACTGATGCGATCAGATTGGAAATTACTTTTTCACCACAAGCAAAATTTGAAGAAACACAATTTTTTCCCTTTCCACATGTTCGCCAAAAAATTGTGGTCACCTACTATAGTAGGAATATCACCCAACATTTTCGGCCCCATAGTTTTTCCCGTACGTTGATGAGTCACTCAATCTTTGAGTCAAAACCGCCTATCGGTATCAATGAGTCTATTAACTAGCAACAGTACCAGCTAACGCAAAGTTTAGAAAGAAATTAGTGCTCAAGTCAAAATCCCATTAATATGAAATTGGTGTGATGGAAACAGGTCAAAGCCTTACCCTTCGCGCCTGTCCATTTTTCTTTGAATCTCGCTGCCGATAGGACCTCCACCTAGTTATTCATAAGAGCGATCGCCATAAGTAAAATTTGTTGAAAAAAAAAAACCATTGTTGATTTATATAAATATAACAATAATTGATGAATCACTCCAACAATATTATTTTCTGAAAACTGCACATATTTATATGAATATTTGCAGTTTTACCAATGTCCAGAATAAAAAAATTGCTCATTGGAAAGGAAAATTTCAGAAAGATATGCAAATTAGCGGGAATGGCAGAAAAATATCCTTGAAATTGCAAGTTTTTAGGTATATTGATAGTCTTTTATTTATTGATGAGTCGCTCAGTGAAATAAGGAATGGAGTGGATCTTCGGAAATGAAATAGGTATCAAAAAGTTCTTCTAACTATTTGGGAAAAGATGCAGAAGGAATAGGTTTGACTTATAAACCTCCTCGAACCAACTCCTTAAGAACATATTTTTTCATACTAACGCCCTCTTGTGATACCTGGTTGGAAAGCCTCCGAGAATGCTACCCAGGAGTACATTACTTTTTTAATTGTAGAATTTATGGGTAATACACTGATTGAAGTTCCTAACTTTTTCTCAATGAATTCAAAATCAACTAGATGACTTAAGCCCAAATAAACCTGAAAGCCAAATTTATTCATAATATAATGCTCACAATTTCATGTACTATTATCAAATCGTCTTGCAAAAAGTAACATTGACTTTTTTGGTTTTAGATCTTTATATCAACAACAAACTGAAAATATTATATAGGTGCGAGTTGAAAGAAAAACAACAAGAAATCGTTTGAGGTTGTGTTTTGGCACGGGTTGGTATTGTCAATGAATAATCAGGAACAATTACTTGATTTGTGTTCATTAATGTGGTTTCATATTTAGACAATGTTTATGTGATGTGGGGTGTACACAAGATAATTCAGAAGTTGTCCTCAAACGATAAACTTTCCACATGTGAGCTACCAGTGTCGTTTCATCTAAGATTAATTTCGTTCCACTCTAGTTTTGTTATTAGTGCAAAATACCTGTGCTTAAAGGAAATCAAATATATCGATTTTTCGTGGATGAAATATTATTCTGCGCTCAGAAATTGAATTAGTGTTTTTCTGGAACTGAACCGTGAATTCAGTATTTTATCGCAAACAACTTGCAGCACTAACTTGGAGTATATCGGCTATTGTTTTCTTAGTTTAGATCTTACTCACAAACAAGTTCTCTGGCCGGGGTGGTCAGTAACCTGGTCTATGTTATTCTCTCAGTTAATTCATATTTGAAAATTCAAATCAAGGCAAGTATTGCAAATGTACCTTATTGTATATAATTGATAAGATAGGTATGTACACGTTTTTTTATTTTCAGATTTTTTGTTTCCAATCATATTTTATATTGTTAGTTACTTTAATATTTTGCGCTCTGAGAACTACATTGAATAAACTATTTCCATATTTGGGTTTTTCTACCCCAGGAAGTGGAAAATATTACCTCCTCGGAAAAGGGCGGATTAGTAAAAGTAACACTAATATTTTATATTTCCGAAGGTAGAAGGAAACCCAAAAATATTCCGATATCATTAATGAACTATATCCTGAAAAAACTATGAGAATGCGGTCTTTTTGATGATCTTGGAAGCGTGAAATAGATTTTCGTCGACAAAAATGTATTGAAGACCTAGTGAATGCGATGACAGTCTTCAATCAATATTAAATGATTTCTGGTGAGTATTCCTCATTGGAAAATATTTTTCATCGTCTCATTCACCTATATGACTTCTTGATTAAGACTGGAATAGAAAATCACATGGCAATCTTAATGAAAATTCAAATTTTTACTTTCCAGATTTTGCCTTCAAATTATCCATTAGATGTAGTTCAACCTCCAGCGTGGCTTGAGCCAGGAAAGTAGTTGTTTTCTTTTAGATATTCACCAAAAAAATCACTTCATTTTCATCGTGCATTTTTCCATTTTCATAAAAATCTTTCTATTTAATTGAGAATGTTTCTCGTTTCAACGGGTTATCAAAAGTGTTCAAAAGTCTTTTTAACCGCCAACTTAATTGCAAAGTAACCTTCGGAAGCCAGGGACTTGTGTGAGTTGAGAGGACGGGGAACTTAGCTTTTTAAGTGTCATCCGAAGCACTACTCGGCTGGTAACCTGGACAGTTCGAAGGATTGATATATAGGTACCAAGAATGTTCGGTTGGTCACGTATCTCCTCTGGCTCAACGAAACTACAGAAATGAATTATTATTTCAGTAGCCATGCCGTCAATCGAACCCGGACCACTTGAGTATCAGCCAGCGCCTCTACGCTCGCGGCCACCAGCCCAGTTATTGGAGATTGGGTTGCCATATTCGAACAAACGGAATCTCATATAAAAAAGCAATACTTCTGAATTCAAGCTTTAGTAGAGCTATTTATTATTATTATTACAAGCTTTTATTCAGTTTCACTTGTTAGTGAGTTCGTTCGTTTGTTAGTTTGGATCAAATCTTGCAAGTGAATTTTGACCGACTTCTAGTAGTCTGATAAATTTGAAATTAGGCAGGTTTCGAATTTTTGTTAGAGAAAAAAACATAATTGCGGCTCCGAAATGGCGGACGAGATTCGTAATTATGGTCCGATTCCATTCAAAATTGGTATGTGGGAGCTTTAGTAAATTTCTGTCGAAATACATAAATTCAAGATGGCGGCGCCAAGATGAAGGACGAGTTTTGTGATTTTGGCCCAATTCGATTCAAAATTGGTGTGCGGGGTTTTCGGAATCGGAGATTATGAATGTTTTGTCGAAATTCATAAATTCATGATGTCGGGCCCAAGATGGAGGACGAGTTTTGTGATTATGGTCTGATTCGATTCAAAATTGGTATGCGGCGGTTTTCGCGGTCGGTGATTTCAAATTTTTTGTCAAAATTCATAAATTCAAGATGGCGGCCCCAAGATGGAGGCCGAGTTTTCTGATTATGGTAATATTTTATTCAAAATTGGTATGTGGGGGTTTTCAGGTTTGGAGATTAAGAATTTCTTGTCGAAATTAAAAATTCAAGAATGGCGACTTCAGGATGGCGTACGAGTTTTCTGTGATTATGATAAGATTCTATTCAAAATTGGTCTGTGAGAGTTTTTGGGGTCGGAGATCATGATTTATTTCAGTTCAAAACTAACAGGGAAGAGACCTTGTAATAACGATGCTTTGTTAGAAATGAACAGATTAAGGCAAACTTACTAAAAAGCAAGAAATAAAATAACTAATAGAGAAACTCTTCGAAGACAAGCTTTTATTCAAGCGGTGTACTAAATAAAACGTTCAGAATAAGTTTAAGTGATCGCTGACAATGATTTAATTATTTTTTGTTGAATTATTTGGTTTTGAAAAGCTTGTCGCGCGGAGTGGTGTGCTCCATCCATATATCAATTGAGAATTGAAAAAAAAAACATCTAAAAAATATAGAAAACAAAAAATAGCATCAAAGTATTTTAATTTGGAAATATAGGTGCCTTGTGCTCATCATTTTAAATGTCTTTGTATCTCTAGGAAGCTATTTATATCACAATAAATGTCAAATCCATTAGTTTCTGTAAACATTCTGTAAAATTGTATTACCAACAAAATATCTCTTGACAATTAGCAAATCTCACATTCTTCTTGTTCATTGCAAATGATTTCTGGACTAATACTACTATCTTCGTACATATTTTTTTGCGGTTTATCTACCCTTACTTTTGATTTCCAGTAACCCCACAGAAAAAAAACAAGGGAAGAAAGATCTGGGGACCTCGGGGGCCACTCTATCGTTTCTACTCTATCAAACCAGCTACCAGGAAAGTAGTTTTCTGAGAATTGCGGAGGACCACCATCTTGTTCAAACCAGACATTATCATTTGGTCAGTTAGGATTATTGTTATTTGGGATTTTCTTCGTTAAACATGGAACCAATGATTCTGTTGAGTATGTCCCTAAATCATCCAGTGATAATTCTATTCACTTCAATATCTACAATTTTGACGATTCGCTGTGCGATGTGGGCTTCATCGGAAAAAATAATTTGAATGATGAAACGTGGATGGATTTTGTTTTTAGTAAACATAATACCAATCATTGAGGACTTGAGAAAATCCGTTGTCTGCCGCAATTTGTATTATGGGTACAGAAAATCAAGTTTCATTGATGTGTTTGAAAATATGAACAGGATGTTCATAAAATCATATGTGGAATCATCTGCGACTGAAAGATAAACTTAAGTCACTATCTTCCATGTTCAAGATAACCTCTTGTGGGGTATTCATGTTGAAAAGGAACACATTCTCAATTGTTTATTGAATAGAAATATTTTTCTGATATTTGAAAAATCCACGATGAAAATTAAGTTATTTTTTGTGAATGTTTAAGAGAAAACAATTACTTTCCTAGTGAATGCCACGCTGGACATTGAACTACATCTGATAAATATTCTGAAATAACCCTAACTCATCGAAACGCTTCCACGATCATCAGGAAGACCGGAAGAAATGAGGAACACATTTTCCAGAAGCAATCTCACTTTGCAAAGATGGAAAAAAAGTAAGAAACATTTTTTTCGGAGAGACACTTTGAAATTAGTGTTTTTCGCCATTTAAACCTGTCATGGGGTATGACAGATTGATTTGTTAGAAAATATGAACAGGATGTTCATAAAACCAGATGTGGAATCATCTGCGATTGAAAAATAAACTTTAGTCACTATCTCCCATCGTTCAAGATAACCTCTTGTGGGGTATTCATGTTGAGAAGCGAATCATTCTCAATTGAATATTGAATAGGAATATGTTTCTGTGAATCCACGATAAAAATTGAGTTATTTTTTGTGAATGTCTAACAGGAAACAATTACTTTCCTGGCTAAAGCCACGCTGGATATTGAACTACATCTGATAAATATTCTGAAAGGACCCAAAAAAAAAATATCTAAAATTGAAAATTTGCATTTTTACTCAGATAGTTAAGTATATGATTTTCTATTCCAGTCTCAATTTAGAACTCATATAGATGAATGAGGCAAAGAACAATGTTCTACAAAAGAGAGTACTCTCCAGAAATCATTCGAAATATTGAGAATGTTTCCCTTTTCATCAAAGTTTCGTGTTTTGTTCAGTTTTGAGAATCCCCGCACCTGGAATATGTTCCTCAGGTTTCTCCAAATTTTCTCTCGATTTTACCAACTGTTAATAGGCTGATAGGTCTATCTGATACTTGAGTGACAAATTGCATACCTAAACCTTCTCTTGCAACTTGATTATAAACTTATTTTTGTATTTGAGATAAAATTATATTTTGCGTACAATATTTTGTTGTCCTCATCAATGCATTTCAATCATGTTAAAGTTTACAAGAGGTTCATTCTAAAAATTTGTTACGTGAGATATTATTAAATGATTTGGATTGTGGAATATTTGATAAGCCTCTAGAAATAAATTATATAAAATGTAATCGTGAAAAGGAAAACATTCTCGATTGAACATCAAATAGAAATATTTTTTTGTGAATAAAAAAATTCACGATGAGAATTAAGTTATTTTTGTGATTATCTGACAGAAAACAAGTTCTTTCCCGGCTAATTCCACGCTGGACATTGAACTACATCTGATATATATATATTTTGAAAGGACCCTAACTCAGACAAAAAAACATGAGAGTAAAAATGTTATTTCCTATTCCAGTCTTAATTAGGAACTCATATAGATGGATAAAAAGAAGAAAAATATTTTTCAAGAAGGAGTAATCACCAGAAATCATTTGTAACAATGATGCAAAACTGGCATCGCATTCAAAAGACTTCTTGAATGCTATCACATTATACCAATATCTATTTGAAAAAACGTCAACACCGGTAAACTCTTTCACATGTATATTTAGACTAAGGCACTTGAACAGGATTTCTCTCAAAGTTTGAAAAAAAACATTCTTCCCATAATTCAGACGCTCACTGTATACTCTAGTTTTCTTAATATTAAAGTATATTTTTGAGCTTCGCCGATGGAGGGTCTAAAGTATTTCATAACAAAAAAATAAACAAAACAATATCTCTAAAACTTTATGAAAACTTCATCATGATGTATTTCAAGAAATATTGTGGATAATACGCATGTTTGGTTGATTTTGGATATTTTCACTTTTTCTACCCGGATCAGCTCATTCCATTGTGCAAATCCTGCAAAAATCCCTATTCCCCTATTCCATAGCTACATCCAGATCTAGATTACATTGATGCACCGCTGACTGGAGTATTGGAGAAAATCTCCTCTGAATTGATACTGTATGGGAGCTTATCCATATCTGACAACTGATTTTTTATTGAGTGATTGATTCCGTTTATATATGGGTATATGAATAATTATAGAAATTGTTTTTTTTTTCAGATAGACTCACCTTTTTCTTGCAGGTTTACAATTTCAACCCAAGAACTCCTGTGCGATTTTCCTGAAGTTGAATTATAATCCGTACTGCCGTTATGAACGCTATAATAGATGTCCATCAATAGTTCATCGACAAGAGCTGACGCGCGTCTCTGTTCACTTTCCAAAACTGGAGTTTTCACAACCGAATCTGCGGAAGCTCTCTCACCCCGATGGTGTACATTATCGGCTGGATGGCCTGTCTTGGCAGATCGCCCTGTATGGTGTCTGACAGGTGAGGACGAGGTCACCGAACATTTCCCGATGGCACTTTTCCAACTGTTCGATTCTGTATGCGGTCATAGTACTTGGCACATGTAATAATAATATGGTGGTATTATGCGATAAGGATTTCCGTCGTTGCGCCTGATATGCACTTGTTAAAATTCATGTTTGTTAACGAAAATAGCGTCTGAACTGATAGGGAATCGACGCGCGATAAAGGGTGTTTGGTTTATTCAGTCCGAAAGGCAATTAAGAGTAGGCTTTATCGACTGAGCTTGGAGAGATGAACGGCTTATTTAACGGCTATGGAGTTGATACTGATTCGCGGTGTCATCTGTGACATATTTGTCTGAGTCCGAGAAAAATGGCAGTAAAGTACGAGCGAGTCCTACTGCGATTATTCTTCCGTTGACAATGTTTTTGATAGTTTTCCATCGCAGAAATTGATGGTGTCACTGAATCTGTAGATTGGAGATCACTTAGTCACTAGGGGATGGTTGAAATAGATCGATGAATTTCACATCGATTCGTTGGAGATGGCATGTTTGGAAACCATTGCAGTGGGTGAGATTCATGAACAAAGAACTCCGGTTAATGCTACCAACCCGATTCTGCAAAAATTCTCAGGCAGGTCAAAATTTCAATGAAAATGCGAACTTGACAAGTGCCTGTCAAAGATAATAATCCTGGTAGCTCATCAATCAGCGATGAGTCACCGGTTTCTAAGTGTGGATATCTCTGTTCAAAGATAGGAATCAGTCTACCAAATCAAAAACATACATCTGAATACAATCGAGCAATCGTTGTGAACTGGCAAATCTAAGTTGCAAGAGTGAGATTCATGAATATGAGCCAAGAACTTTTCCGGTTACTGCCAGATCAGACTCTTGAAACAGGTGAGGGTGGGCCTCGCGAGACGTCTCACAAGAAGTTTTATCATAATTTCATCTAAATGCAGGCTGTACGATCATTTACTACTGAGTTGGCAGAAGGGCAAGAAAACTCTTTTTTTTTCACTAAGCTATAGCGGCGATGCCCCAGGATACTGACTGATGGATATCCATAACAGAACTTCTCGAACTCACTCTGAGAGTGGATGCATGGTGCCTTGCCATGAACACAGGCTAGAAGTGGCCACATGAGCCCAATATAAGTCGAAAGTATAGAAAATGCCGGAAATATTGGCGCGCGTGGCAAATTCTTAATACAGAGCAACACGATCTGGAGATTAATTTCGATGGTGAAGCCTTTCACTGGTACCGGTCTGATATTTTTGGAACTTGTGAGGAATATGTGGGGCTACTTGTAGTGGCTCTCATGTGGACCCATGATGAACTGTTGCTGGAGGGAATCTACCTTACGATCCTCATACGTCAAAAACGATCCCCATGCCCAAACGCGATGGGGAGAAACCAAGAAGCTGAACCAGCAGCCCTTAGGCCTTTAACGGGTACTTCGACTGGCTGATCGAATCAACGGGTGGGGCTCCCGATTAAATGACAAAGACATTTGGAGAATGCATGGATATATCTGAATGCAACATATTTTCATAATATTATCCACTTAGTTTTATTCATCGTTTGTCGACTCGCATTTCAGGGATAATTTTTTTTTCCTTGCTTTATATAACGTCGGCCTATTTCTGTGACCAGGGCCGGTGAGCACATTCCCCCAAACCCGAATTTTTTCCGAATCCTCTGTTGTTACAGTGGTAGGGTTCTTTAACGAGCTCAACATCTATGAACTCGCTATCGCCATTTTAACGCCCTCTCCGAAGGACGGAATATCTATCGTCTTATCTCGTGCCTGCAGCTGCTAATATGTCACTACAGTTACGCGCACCTTTCTTGTTAGGTGGTCACCCATTCAAGTACTAGCCGCGCCCGATGTTGCTTGACTTCAGATATCGATAAGACTCTCGTCAATCTAACCTGCCACCGGTGCCCAATTCGAGGCTAGAGAGACTGCAGATCAAGGCTCTCCGTATCGTTTCTAATAGTAAAAGATACATCCGGTTGGATGATCTACGCAAACTGGCGGGAGTAGAAAAACTAGAAACCTACATAAAGAAAATTTCCGATAAGTTTTATCGATTCCACCTCCCTAAGAGTCCGCTCACGGCAAATATAACAAATTTTAGGTCGGATAAACCTAGGGAACACCAAAGTCTTGACATCTACAGGGAGATAAGGGAGTAAACACAAAACAATAATTATAACCCAAAAGGGGTAAAAAAAAATTGAGCACGTTATTATTTTAAACTGGTTTTTGTTTATTCAATTTTATTTTCCGGTATGCAGACTAATAGAAGTAGAATATATTTGAGAATAGATTGTTATAATTTTTGGAATCCAGAATAATGATAAATTGGAATCCAGAATAATAAAAAATTTTACGGTGTTATTGTGAAGGAACACAATAATGATGGAGATAATGTACTAGAAGCTAAAAAATATTTAGGTAGGTACCAGGTAGCAGTCATCACACCACTCTGCTCATTAATATAGGTCATTGATCAGAGTAAAATACAATTGTGGGGCGCATCGAATTTCTATTTTCTACAGTGAACCGCTCATATCATCATGTGCTGTGGATGCACCTTCTCAACGGACTTATGCAAAATGTGTGTAAAAGTAAATCCGTCACTATCACCGTACGCCACCACAGAACGATGATTTACATATTTGCTCAGGTTATGCTACGCCCTACTATTTCATTTTAGTCTGATCAATGCCCTTTATTGATGAGGAGACTGGTGTGATGACTGGTACCTGGTACCTACTTGGTACTGGTACTGATTTTTTGGCTTTCAGAACATTATCTGCATCATTATTGTTTCTTTACAATAAAACCGTTTAACCTAAAAATTTTACATTTTAACATTTTATTTTTTAGCTTTTAGTACATCATCTGTATAAATATTATGTTTCTTTGCAATTAAACTGTTCAACTTAAAAAAAATTACTAATTATATTTTCGAGTTTTAAGATTTTATTCACCCTAACGCCACACAGTCTTCGACACGATACGAAATCTTGACTTGGGTGGGGAATTCATGCTTGAATCACGATTCTAAGTTGACAAAGTCCTTTGTTTTGATTAGATACCTAGATTTCAATTTTAATGTATTGACTGTCTAAACTCTATGATCCACCATTTTGTTTCGGACACCATCTTGAATTTGGAATTTTTTCATAGTGTATTCTACTAGTCAAGACCATTCATTTGATATCACAAAGTCCTTTGTTTTGATTGGATACCTAGATTTCAGTTTTAATGTATTGACTGTCTAAACTCTATGATCCACCATTTAGTTTCCGACGCCATCTTGTATTTGGAATGTTTTCATGATGTACTGTATTCTACCAGTCAAGCCCTTTCATTTGATATCCATAGTGAGAGGATTGTATCGACTGTCTGAACTCTATGATCCGCCATTATGTTTCGGACGGCATCTTGGATTTGGAATTTCTTATGGTGTAGGTACTGTATTCTACCAGTCAAGCTCTTTCATTTCATATCCATATTGAGGGGGTTTTAACAAAATATGTAATCCGCCATTTTGTGGCGGCGGCCATCTTGGATTTACAATGATACTGAATACACATAATCGTATTGTCATCAGAACTAAAGGTGTTTACCAAATTTCAGATCATTTGGTCAACAGGAAAGAGGGGAAATTTCAATTACTAGATTTGACCCACACAAGACACAAACAAGGCAAGCTAAATGAAACCGTTAAAAAATACAAAATTTAATGCGGACGGAGTCACTGGTACGAGCTCGTTGTAGTATATAACAGTTGATAGTTAAAGTTAGTATTTTGAAAGTAATCCCAATTGAGTAGGCAGCAATTAGCAGATTTTAGCCACAAAAATAAAAAAAAAATATTTTTTTAACCAAAAATTATACCTACGAAAAAGAAACTGAAAAGCAAAGAATAAAATGAACCAATTAATCTCAATAACTAAGCCCCTAAACTAATGTAATTAACTAATTTAGAGTCGGCGCCAAACAAACAATCAACAAAGATCATTGAATTACGTTGAGGAAATGATAAAAAAAAATACATAAAAATGCAACGTGAAATCTGCAGCGATAAACAATAAAATAACTGATAAAAAGCTTTTTTAAAGACAATCTCCTATTCAAGCCGTGTACTTAAACGTTTAAAATAAGTTTAAGTCATCGCTGACAGTGATATAATAATTTTTTGTTGAATTATTTGGTTTCAATAAGCTTGTCGCGCGAAGTGGTCATAAAAGTAGGTCAAATTGATTTGATTGGGCAGTAATTGGTTGGTACGTAGGAATTAAGGTATTAAATTTTTACAAAGTATTCATAAAAGTAGGTACCAATTAATTTCATTGGATAATGATTGGTTGGTAAGTAACAACTTGTCGAAGTATTAATTTTATTACAATTCGCGCGACAAGTTTTTTAAAACAAAATAATTGAACAAAAAATAATTAAATCATTGTCAGCGATGACTTGAACTTATTTTAAACGTTTTAGTACACGGCTTGAATAAAAGCTTGTCTTTAACAAATTGTTTATTAGTTATTTTATTTTTTGCTTTTTAGTTAGTTCGCCTTGATCTGTTTATTTTCAGTAGAGCATCGTTATTACAAGGTCTCTTCCCTGTAAGTTTTGAGCTGAAAGAAATCATGATCTCCGACCCCAAAAACTCCCCAATTTGAATAGAATCTAACCATAATCACAGAACTCATCCGCCATCCTGAAGTCGCCATCTTGAATATATAGATTTTGTCAAAGAATTCATAATCTCCGAACCAGAAAATCCTCACATACCAATTTTTCAATAAAATATGACCATAATAAGAAAACTCGTCCTCCAGCTTGGGGCCACCATCTAGAATTTATAAATTTTGACGAAAAATTCTGAACCTTCAACCGCGAAACCGCTGCATACCAATTTTGACTCGAATTGGAACATAATCACAAAACTCGTGTTCCAGCTTGGGGCCACCATCTTTTTATTAATTTTGACAAAAAATTCATAACCTCCGATCCCCAAAACCGTCGCATACCAATTTTGAATCGATTTGGACCATAATCACAAAACTCGTCCTCCATCTCAAATTTATGGATGAAACTTCATAATCTTCGACCTCGAAAACCCCCACATACCAATTTTGAATCGAATCGGACCATAAAAACCAGCTTTGAGCCCCCATTTGAATTTATGAATTTTGACAAAAAATTCATAATTTCTTACCCTAAAAATGACTTCCTCCAATTTCAATCGAATCAGAATAACACATAACTCGTCCGCCATCTTGAATTTATGAATTTACGACCCCGAAAATCCCCAAATATTAATTTTGAATCAAATCGGACCATAATAAAAAAACTCGTCCGCCATCTTGGAGCCGTCATTTTGGTTTTTTCTCTAACAAAAATTCCATAATGCATTGTCACCAGAATTATGAACATCTGCCGAATTTCAAATCATTCGGACGACGAGAAGTCTTGCAAGATTTGACCCTAACGAACGAACGAACTAACAAGTGAAACTAAATAAAAGCTTGTAATAATAACATTCCAAAAATGCACTCTTCGCACGACCACTCTCAAAGACGTTTGCCTGTTTGGGTAGCTGTCTCGCTGATATTGACTCCGAAAACGCTCGACAATTTCCGGCGGCGGGACGCGCCGCTGCCGTACACCACGGTGAGATCATTTTACGCTTTACATAATCAATTTGCTTGTTTGTTACTTACATTAGTTTAGGAGCTCAGTTATCAAGACTAAAAAGGTTCATTTTATTTTGTGCTTTTCAGTTTCTTTTTTCGTCGGTTTGATTTTTTGTTAAAAAGTTTTATCTGTAATGTTTTTCCTGAAAATGATCAGATAGTTGCGTAGGTCAATCAGCTGTTGAGTGTTCGTACTATAGCAGATATATTGAATGTATCCTGACATTTGACGGCAACTTCGAGTACTCTATTATTGTTCCCGGACGAATATTTCATTCCCAGCACCTTCAGTGTGAAAAAGCCTCACTTTCGATGATACATTCTATGTCTATAATAAAATATTTACTGTGTCTCTAGGATCACTTACAGGAAATTAATCGGTTGGACAAAATAATGGCAGACATACAAACTTCTGACCGACCCTGTTCATATAAAGATACAAATAGGCTTGTAGATCATAGGGAACTTGAAATGGCTCTTCGGCCTCTCCTTACCTCGATCTATACGATCTTTCGTACCTTACCCTTCATCTATCCGAGACACCGGATTTCGAGACTCCTTGCAAAGTGTATCAGTTTCCTGGGAACTGAGTTCCTGATACCTGAGGGCGTTAGTAAAACCCCTTCGAAGACCTTGAGTCTTTTGCAGACAATGCTTGGCAATCGCCAAGCTGGTGTACTACAGTTTCAGCAAAATTCTTGCCGTAACGGCACAGCTCACCACCTGATGCATTCTTTTGAAGTGATAACCTCAAGAAAATGTCCAGTGAGCTACTAGTTTCAAGCCTTTTTTGTCCAACTCGAGAATCTGTTGAACTTTCTCGGGCGATGGGCTCAGAAGCTTTATTGCTTGTCTTCGTACTAGAACCGGGTTTTTATTTGATCAGCTTCACAGCGCCAAGTGACCTGATTATTCACAGCCAGTTGTCACAGGCACAGTTTACAGTCTCAAGTCAGTCAGGACAAGTGTGTGACTTTAGAGCTTTTAGAGCTACTTGGCTATCTGATAAAATATTGATTTGTGCCATGCTGGAGCCCCTTGCAAGGTATCTTGGTCGCAGATTTATATAGCATGGATTTCTGCTTGGAAAATTCTTGAGGCTTTGCCTAGGAGATTTGAGAGGCTATAACCAGTTACTTCCACTCCAGCTCTTTCGTCCATCCTAGATCTATCACTATACCAAATTAATGCATTCCTTTCTAGTTGAAGCCCGTTCGTTATTCATATATGGTTTATTGTTTATAACTTCTTCATAATTCACTTCGTCGTGCCTGGCTAGCATAATGACTGAGAGTTCGTACATGGATTCTAGGGAAATATTTTCCAGAATCTTCAGATATCCAATCAGATTTTCAGCTTTCAAGTTTGATGTATTGCTGCTTCCTCCATTACATACAAGTGCATTGGTGGAAGTAGTGGAGTAATATTAGATTTTAGCTTCAGAAAGTTAGGGGAGTGCGGTAACTTTCTACTGTTCATTAGTGATGATGTTAGGAACAACATATCGAAAGTTACCGACCACAAGTTGTGTGCTTAATTTATTATTTAACAAATAAATTGCATAATTAAATTTTTTATTGATTTTTTTTAACTGATAGTGCCATTCGGAATAAAATACTTCACATGGAAAAATCTATATGAAGTTTTCCTTCAAAATGGAAACTGTAAGCTGCAGATTTTTTTTTCTAAGGTACGGAAATGTGAGGCGGCGACACTGAAGTGCACCGCTCGAGGAGCACGTAGCCACGAGCGCGCTTCACTTAATTTGTTATTATTTTTGATCTTATTGATCAAATTAAGCTAACAAAATTCAAATTGATGAAGAAAAAGTAGCTAAGGAGGTGTGAGGTTTTCAATTGTGAAAAAAACATTAATAGGAATAGTACATATATGAAGTTAGGTCAAAGTAGAATTTTCTATAAAATCAATTAAAGATCTGCCAATCTTTAAATTTTCGAGATACATTCGAAATTTCCAGTTCACTCCCAAAATGACACTCAAAAAGGTGTGCAAATGGAAAAAATCAAAAAATTTTATTTAAAAAAATACCGTGGTCAAAATATTGCATAATTAAAAAAAATTACAAATTTGAGTTTTTAGCCCATGCTTCAAAAACCAGAAACTCTAGTATAAAATGTGGTATTAAGATGTTTCAATAGCACTTTCTGAAGCTTGTAATATGTACTCCAAGATGGTTTGATTGGTTTCATTAAAAAAATTGAATTAATAATACAATTTTGGCAAAAACTAAAAAATAAACAAATGTTGCTCCAAAATCCGTGAAATTCGTTGTTAAATGAACTTTGATAACGTTTATACAGAAAAGAAATAAGCTAACCTAACCAACATATATTTATATTACGAATTCAAACAAGGTATATTATATGCCGCGTGATTTTTTTTCTTAGTTAATATAAGTATAAATTGTATCAAATACGAAAATATTACGTTTTTTTAGTAAATTGATGGAATGTCCATTTTGTTCCAATGAGTTCCTGCTTAAAATTCTTATTTGAAATAGAAATATAAGTTTATCTTTTGATGTACTTTATATTGGATAGAAAATATTATATTTGAATGTTAGAGAGAGATAGAATACGAGAGAACAGTTGATCGGTGAGTTTAGTGCTCACTTGATGCTCTACGTATACCAGAGGATTAATATTAGATTTTAGCTTTTAGAAGTAGGGGGATGGTGGTAACTTTTTACGGTACGTTGGTGATGTTGGGAACAACATATGAAAAGTTACCAACAGTGTGTGCCTAATTAATTATTTAACAAATAAAGTGCTAATGGTGCCACTAGCAAAAATAAAAAAAATTACATAAAAAAGTATATATATATATATATATTTTCTTTGGAAAAAAAACTGCAAGCTGCATTTTTTTTTGCTAACGTGCGAAAATGTGAAGCGGTGACTCTGAAGTGCAGCGCTGGAGGAGCACGCAGCCACGAGCGCTCTACTCTAAAGAACCCCGCTCGAAAACATATGGGAAACTGGCTCTAGGTCGAATTGGCTGAAATTTTATTATGTTATAGTAGGATGGGTCATTAGAGAAAAGTGTGAGTTTAAATGATTTTGTATGTTTAGTTTCTGAGATATAAGCGGCCAAAGTTAGTAAAAACGTCGAATTAGGGTAGGATTGACAAAGAAAAAAACTGTTTTTTAGTCGAATCGAGACAAAGTAAGGATGAAGATTGATCGGAACTCATAAATATGTCTGATTATAATCTTATTGATGATGGTACATAAGAAAAAAATCGTTTTTCCGGATTTTTTTTCCAGCACTATTTGAAAACCAAGTTATATTTTGTTGGGATATCATAGTTTCAGTCTATTGTAGGCGAAAAAACGTGCTTTGTTTCTGGATGATTCTCTCTGTTTGAAATATATATATATTTTTTTAAATTTTCGAGTATACCCCTATACTGAAAACAATTCACAGATCGTTTTTGATTACAAGAAAAAGAAATTGATTGATACTGCCCATTGAATAAAAGATGGGGTAACATTCTGACGAACTCAATTGTTCAATATTACCTATCATTTAGATAAAGGGTGCGTTCCATTTTTTGTAGGTCATTCACAATGTTTTTATTGAATATCTAGAAAACTATTTCGTTAATTTGGACCATAGTTTACTCACAATTAATATTATGGAAATTATAATATAACAAATCGAAATGAACCTGATGAAGCTATTGTCTAGCGAGACACGCGTCGTGCTTTAGTGAACCCTTAGGTAATGAAAATCTCATAGTATGTTGTAGTTGAAATCTCAAAAAACAAACAATAAACAAAACCTGAATTCAAATAATATTGTTATTTATTGCTCTATTTGCGCAATCTAAAACATTGTTTAATAGTTCATGGCTAGAGTGCTTATTGGAATAGGGTATTTCTCAGTTTAAAAATGTTAAGTTGGTACTTTTGAATTCTGTTTCATGAAAATATATGTTCCGTAAAAAGACAGTTGTCAAAACAAGAGTCAGTTGTTAACCGCCATTATTGTTGGAAATTTGAAATTTATTTATCTTCTCATTTATAAAGTTACTTGAAACTTGCTGAATAAAAACACGTTTATATCCGTTACTCAGTGCACCTTTATTGCATGGCCTTAATAGGTTATGGGCCCAGATCACAAGAAAGTTGAAAGTAAAGGCACTGAAAGTTTGTGAGTCTAAACGTCAGTTTATTCGAGATTCTCTGCAACTGCACGACAGCCATGGGAGATAAAATCGATGTATCGTCAGTGGCGAAGTTTGATGGTAAAAACTATCATCAATGGAAATTTCAAATCAAATGTGCACTAAAAGCAAAAGGATTGTATGGCCTGGCAGATGGTACTGTAACCCAGTCCCCTTTAAATCAAGCACAAGAAGCAGAAGCTTGGTGCAAGAAAGATGCACAAGCAATGTTTTTGCTAACAGCAGCAATGGATTTAGGACAGATCACCCTTATTGAGAACTGCACCTCGTCAAAGGACATGATCGATAAGTTAGATTCAATCTATGTACAAAAATCAGAGGTGAACAAGATGTTGGTGCATGAAAAATTTCACCAATATAAAATGGACTCCAGTGATTCGATTGCACAACATGTATCAAAAGTGGAAAATCTTGCTCGAGAGATCAAAGAATCGGGAGATAAAATCAGTGATGCTGCGATAATCACAAAAATCTTAAGCACACTACCCTTGAAATATAGAAATGTGCGTCAGGCTTGGCTTTCTTTAGATGAATCCAAACAAACCATCAAAAACTTGACAGCTAGGCTTTTGGATGAAGAGAGAAGTCTCACATCAATTGAGGAAGAAGAAACTGCACTAGCTGCAATATCCTTAAAAGGAAAGTTTGTTGAGAAGAATGAGACACACAAATACAAAAATAATAACAAGAAATCTAGATTTCCTTTCAATTGTTACAAGTGTCAAAAGAAAGGTCATATGGCAAAGGATTGTAGGGCTCCAAAGAAAAATGAAGAAGGTCAGATACACAGAAAAGAAAATAGAGAGACTGCTTTCATCGTAGGGAGTGAAATTACGTCCGAAGAAGCCTGGATTATGGATAGCGGTGCAAGTGCCCATATGTGCTTCAAAAGAGATTACTTCTGGGTATTTGATGAACTGGATTTCCCATCAAAAGCTATTTTAGGAAACAACAAATCATTGCCAGTGAAAGGAAAAGGAGTTGTGAAAATAAAAAAACTGATAAAAGGACATTGGTATGATTCGACAATAAATGAAGTTCTTTTTGTGCCAGAATTAAAGAAAAATCTTCTGTCTGAGGGTGTACTAACCAATAAAGGGATGAAAATTATAAAAGAAGAGAAAGAAACCAAAGTGTATCATCAAAATGAACTAGTAGCCAGTGGTGTTCGTGAAGAAAATAATCTGTATAGAATGCAGTTTAAGACAATCACTCAGAATGTGAATATCCAAAAACACTTTGACAAATTGGCATTACAGACTTGGACATGTAAATGTGAAAGTCTTGAAGGAAATGGTGTCAAAAGGGTTAGTTTCAGGAGTGAATTTTGAAAACTCTGATAATTTTCAGTGTGAAGACTGTCTCTTGGGTAAACAACATCAGCTTTCATACATAAAGAGTGTTCGTCAAGCTATGAACAAACCCGGTGACTTGATCTTAGCGATGTTTGTGGTCCAATGTCAACATCATCTGTTTCTGGGGCTCGCTACTTTGTTTTATTCAAAGACAGTTATTCATCGTACCTGCTAGCTTATTTTGTTAAGCATAAAAGTGATGTTCTAGACTGCTTTATAAACTTCAACAACAAAGTGAGAACAAAATTCGGACATTCAGTTAAAATTTTGCATGTTGACAATGGTACAGAATATACAAACTGGGATTTCAAGAGATACTTGGACAAAGGAAGCATTGAACTGGAGCTAACTGCTCCCTACACTCCTCAACAAAATGGTCGAATTGAAAGGGAGAATAGAACTATCATGGAAAGTGCAAGATCAATGATGTGTGCTGCTAAATCACCACAGTACTTATGGGCTGAAGCAGTAAACAATGCCATCTATATTTTGAACCGAACTCCTAGTAGTCAAACACCAAATTCAACCCCATTCGAAATGTGGACTGGCAACAAAGCAGACCTTGGTCATATGAAAACTTTCGGTTCTGCAGCATATGTCCTGATTCCACGTCAAAAGCGTTCAAAATTGGACCCAAGAAGTAAGAAACTAGTGTTTGTTGGTTGCGACAAAAACTCCACCAATTACAGACTTTTTGATCCCAACACAAGACAAGTGACAATTTCACGAAATGTAATGTTTTTAGAAAATGAATGTGGATTTGAAGAAAAATCAACATTTTCAATAGGGATTAATGATTAAATTGATATTGAAATTCCTATGCAAGAAAGACCTGCCATTAATGCTGATCAGGAAGAGGTGACAGCTGACGAAGAAGAAGATCAAAGAGAACTTGAGGATAACCTCAGACCACAGAGAAATATTAGGTTACCAACAAAATTTCAAGATTATGATCTGAATTTTGTGGAAATTGATGTACCAAAAACATATCAAGAAGCTATAAACAGTGATAAATCTAAGGAATGGAAAAATGCTATTTCAGAAGAGATCAATGCATTGAAGAAAAATGAAACTTGGAACTTAACAACACTGCCTGCTGGAAAGAATGTCATTGGTTCCAAGTGGGTTTTCAAGATTAGCAGGGACAATGAAGGCAAAATGTGTCGCTATAAAGCCAGACTATGTGCTAAAGGATTTGCACAAAGACAGGGTACAGATTTTACTGATATATTTTCACCCACAACTCGCTATGATTGAATTCGTATTCTACTTGCTATTGCAGTACAAAATTACTACTATATCAAGCAATTTGATATAAAAACAGCCTTTCTTAATGGGGATCTACATGGAGAAGTATACATGAGCTTGCCTGAAGGTTTTGATTCTGAAACTGGTCAAGAGAATGTTGTGTGTAAACTAAACAAGCTCCACGGTGCTGGAATTCAAAGTTCACTAGTGTTCTGAATTCTTTTGGTTTTTCTCAGACTGATGCAGACTCATGTGTGTTTAAAGGACTTGTAAACAGTGAAAAAGTACTAATAATATTGTACGTTGATGATGGACTCATAATGTCACCAAATCTCACAGCAATTGACAATGTTTTGTGTAAACTTGGAGAGAACTTTGAAATTACTATAAGTAACAATCCAAATTATTTTGTTGGACTTGAAATTAATCGGAAAAGTGATGGTTCAATCTTTATTAATCAAAGCGAGTACATTAAACAAATTGTACAGAAATTTGGACAGAGTGATGCAAAAATTGTGGATATTCCAGCTGATCCACATACAATTTTGATTAAAGTGGAGAATATTAGTGAAAAACTTACTAACATACCATACAGAGAGGCAGTAGGTTCACTAATGTTTGCAGCAGTAGTGTCACGCCCCGACATTGCATATTCAGTGGGAGTGGCAAGGCGGTTTTGAAAGATCCATCCAAGACTCATTGGAATGCTGTTAAAAGAATCATAAGATATCTGAATGCCACAAGTGAGCTTGGAATTCACTACTCGAAGGAAGAACAGCTACAACTTTCTGGTTTTAGTGATTCGGACTATGCCAGTGATAAAGACACTCGTAAATCAACTACTGGATATATTTTCAAGCTGTGTAATGGTGCTGTAACTTGGTCAAGTAAAAGACAACATGCAGTTACGCTTTCCACAACTGAGGCGGAGTACGTTGCAGCATGTCAGGCAACAAAGGAAGCAATTTGGATTCGCAGATTGATGAACGATATTGGAGAAAGTGTGAGTATGGCTACTCCTTCAAACATTGACAACCAGAGTGCCATCAAACTCATTCATAACCCTGAGTTTCACAACAGAACGAAACATGTTGATATCCAATTCCACTTTGTGCGAGAAAAATTTCAAGATAGTGAGATAGAGCCTGTATATGTTTCAACTAAACTACAAGAAGCCGATCTACTTACCAAAGCCGTTCCGAGAACAAGTTTCCTGAATTTAAGAAACCTGATTAGTATGAAAAAGAAAAACGAAATTAATGTAAAATGAATTGTGTTCTTGTACTCAAGTTATTTTTTTGTAAACTTTCAAAAAGTGGGAGTATTGGAATAGGGTATTTCTCAGTTTAAAAATGTTAAGTTGGTACTCTTGAATTCTGTTTCATGAAAATATATGTTCCGTAAAAAGACAGTTGTCAAAACAAGAGTTCAGTTGTTAACCGCCATTATTGTTGAAAATTTGAAATTTATTTATCTTCTGCATTTATATAAGTTACTTGAAACTTGCTGAATAAAAACACGTTTATATCCGTTACTCAGTGCACCTTTATTGCATGGCCTGAATAGTGCTTTATTGTTCCTTGATGACGAGCATATCCTATGTACCAAAGTACCTACGCTGCAAATATGGGAATAACATCCCACTGTTCTTGCTCCACTTTTGCAGGTAGAGGAGTAACCTAGAATACGTTCATTTGCAGGTGCATCAGGAATCATACTAAAATATATCCTCAGTTGATACTTCATAGCATGAAATCTGGTCGCTATGCGGCAGCGTAATAGTCCAGGTCCAGGATTACGCTAAACTATTGAGAAATGTTATACATTGCGCAAATATACCAATCAATAACAATATTAACAATTTTATTTGAATTTGGGTTTTGGTTATTGTTAATTTTTTTAGAGTTCCATTATGTTAATTGTTGATTATGCTTTCCAATTTCGATTTGTTATATTATAATTTCCATAATATTAATTGACTTTTTATATTAGAAGTCGTTATTTATAATTCGATTTTTTTCAGTCTATACTGTTGAGTTCCAAATTGTTCTGTTGAGTGTGATTTGTGTTGTTTATAGTATCAAATAATTGATTCCGAAAAGTTTTATAATATAATTGAATGTGTCGAAAGGGTACATAAAATTTTGTTAAATCGATAGGTTACCCCATATATCGTAATACCGTAAACTTAAAAAATGCTTATCTTAGAAACGCAACATTCAAAGTTGGTAAAACTATCGTATATAATAGTCAACATTTTCAAAATATTGTGAGTAAAATATGGTCCAAATTAACGGAACAGTTTTCTAAATATTCAATAAAAACATTGTAAATGACCTAAAAAATGTAACGCACCCTATATCTAAATGAAAGGTAATATTGAACAGTTGAGTTCGTCAGAATGTTACCCTATTTTTTATTCAATGGGCAAAAGCAATTAATTCTTTTTTGTAATCAAAAACAATCTGTCAATTGTTTTCAGTATAGCGGTATACTCGAAAAGAAAAAATATTACAAACAGAGAGAGTCATCAAGAAACAGAACACGTTTTTTCGCCTACGATAGACTGAAACTATGATATCAATCCAAAATATTACTTGTTGGTTTTGAAATAGTGCTGGAAAAAACAACCGGAAAAACGATTTTTTTGACTATGCCCCGTATACACCCTAATGTACTATCATCAATAAGATTATAATTGAACATGTTTATGAGTTCCGATCAATACATTCTCATCATTACTTTGTCTTATTTCGACTAAAAAACAGTTTTTTTTTTCTCAATCATACTCCAATACGACGTTTTTACGAACTTTGGCCGCTTATATCTCAGAAAATAAACATACCAAATCATTCAAACTCACACTTTTTTCTAATGACCCATTCTACTATAACATAATCAAATTTCAGCCAATTCGACCGAGAGCCAATTTCCCATATGTTTTCGTGCGGGGTTCTTTGTTATAACTTTTGATCTAATTGATCAAACTGAGCTAACAAAAATTTAACTGAAAAAAGGAACATGCAGCTAACGTGAAGTCATTTTTTCAAACCTGAAAGGGAATATGCATTGGAATAGTACGTATATGAAATTACGTCAAAGTAGAATTTTGTCTGGAATCAATTAAAGATCTGCCATTTTTTTTTAATTTCAAAGTAAACATCTGGAATTTCCACATATTACTCTCAAAATAAGACACAAAAAAAGTTCAACCTAAACATTTCTTAAAATACAGAGCTCGAAATATTGAATAATAAAAAAAAAAACAAAATTTGAATTTTTAGGCCATGCTTCAAAGACCAAAAACTCTAAATTAAAATGTAATAGTAAAAATTTGCAAGAGCACTCTTCAAAGTTCGAAACCTGTATTTTAAGATAGAAGAAATAACATTCTACCAGAAAAAAAAAAATTTGCTCCAAAAACCGTAAAATTTGTTGTTGAATAAACTGTGATAAGGTTTATAAAAAAATGTATGCTTATCTAACCAACATTACGACTCTAAACAAAGTATATGCAGAGTAAAATAATTTTTTTCTTTGGTACTATAATTGTACATTGTATCAAATACGAAAAAAATACGTTCTTTAGTAAATTGACGCAATATCCATCTTTATAAATAAGTTCCTGCTTAAAATTCTTTGGAAAGAGCAATGTGAAGTTTGCTGAAATGTGCGAGGCAAAAAGTAGTTGCAAGAAGCCACTGATGTTTTTCTTACACCAAATCCAAATCCTGATGATATATTTGATTCCGAAGTGATCTGTTTATTAGCATTATATGGTGATATGACAAAACCTATCACTTTGAACGAGTTTCGTTATAAATGCTTAAAGAAACAAGAAAGCTAAAAATATATTCTTATTCAGCGACCTCAAAAACCCCTATAGCATCAATTGGAGTAAAATTTCTTCGAAATTCATGGAGTTATTTCAAATTTGCCTGAAAATTTGTTTTTTCATTGTTTAAACAATTAATAAACAATCAGCGCACAAATATAAGTTTATACATTTTTTCTGTGAGTCATTTCTAAGTAATAGCAGAAGGTTTTAGGAAAATCCATCGAGTCCTCCAGGATTCCGAAATAATGCATAACTTCAAGCTATTTTTAAGGTTCAACAAACACTACCTCTAGTGCTGGACAGACAAACCGAGGCACTTTTGCAGCTTGATTTGTGTCGTGTACTGTTGGATTTTTGGTCACAATACACAGTGCTTATGAGGTATAGGTGAAAATGGGTTTGGTGATCGTTTGATATGACTAACATACCATTTAAAATTCTGAATAGACGAGGGCGATACTTGATGAAAATCCATAATTGAAGTAAACTAAAAACACTTCACAACGATTTTCACAAAAAAGTGGTTTACAAAACCCACGACACGTGTTTTGATATAATATAGCTTTTTCAAGTGGAGATAAACTAAATTATAATTACTGGGGTTTGATATAAATAATAGAAGCGGGTAGTGAGTTAGATATTAGGTAATTAAGTGAATATTGGGCGATATATTATTTAATTTCTAGTAAACAGATTCAAAGGGGGCGAATTATACAAATTAATCTAGTCATTTAATAAATATTGTGAGTTCTTGTCTTTGTTAATCTCTGAGCTCTCTAGGAGATTGAATTTGTGACCTTTCTTTTCAACATGAAAAAGTTCATATTCATTAGCAAAGCAATGCTTTTCAGTCAGGAGATGGTTAGCGAAAGTTGAATTAGATTTGCCCTTAATAAAACTGTTTCTATGCTAGGATATGCGTTGCTTGAAAGTTCTGCCTGTTTGTCCTATGTAAAAGCTTGGACAAGTACCACAAGTTATTTCATATACTCCAGATTTGCCTGACTCTTCAATTCGATCTTTGTTGTTTTTGATAAATTTTTCCGAAGTATTATTTGTTCTGCAAGCAATATTAATATATTTATGACTTAAATAATTAGAAATTTTCTCTGAAGGTTTGCCGAAATAAGTAATCACCTTGAAATTTGACTTTGTATTTGAATCGGATGGATAAACTTTCTGAACTGCCTTTTAGTACACTGTTCTTGTTAGAATGCTGTCAACTTAACTTGAGTTAAATCCGTTATTGGCTGCAATTTGTTTAATTATATTTGATTCTTCATTGAAATTTTTCTCTGACAGAGGAACATTCACTAGTCTGTGGATCATACTATTATATGCGGCTACTTTGTGTTGATGGGGATGAGTCGAAATAGTATGTATTGTAATATTGGACGGAGAGGCAGAGCCAAAAAAAGTCTCTGAATTTATTAAGCCTGGTTTTTTCTCAGGTGATTATAATCATAATTTACAATAAAATGCTACGGTCAGTCAAGCGGATATTAGAACAGGTGTCTCAGGTGCGCGGCCAAACATGTCGTGACCACCGACATAATAAAATCAATTTCTCAAGGCTGAATTTTTATGAACTTTTGTTTTTTTATATGTTAATCAAAATTATGATAGTCAGTCAACGTCCTATGGGAACACAGCTGGTCAGTCAGCTGTAATGTACGTAGCGAGGTTTATAAGGGTGCAATTCGTTTATTAAGCGTGAATTTTTTTTAGTAACTACTACTGACTATATTATTAATAAATAAAATGGTCAGTCAACCATTCCGTAGAACAACGCCCGTCAGTCAGTGAATAAGAAATAAAAATTTTCCGCTCTCTATAGATGTTATACGCGGCAACTCGTTTTTTATTCATAATTTACTTAAAATAAAATAACATTATCATAATCATTTAAAGTACGACATTTATTTTAATAAGGCACTTCGGTGTCGCAGTTGGGCCTAAAATTATTTTTCAGAACATTGAGCCTGACGCAAGCCTTGAAAACGAGACTTTGAGTAACGCAGAATCATCAGAACAGTCGAATAAAAAAAGAAAAAGGCGTACTTTTGACGCAATAACAGCTGATTTGCAGCCTTACCAAAAGAAGCCAAAATTTGTTGAAGTTTTAGACATTTTACCTCATAAATCTGTGCATTTCGTTCCAAATAGTTTAAACACACATAAAAAGATACATTTTGCTTGGCTATTATCACATGTATTGCAGATTGAGAATACTCCTATGTGGGTAGGCTTTAACAGTTTATTATTTAAAGATGTGTCAACAAAACAGAGAGTTTCTTGTTTAACTACAATACATTTTTCTCCAACAAGTAATCATGTAGTTGCTGAAACAATGCATCAAGCTCAAAAAATTGCTGAAGAATGTAACGAAAAGTATATGCAAATCACATATGATTTAGCGATAGCAAAAAATGCTCTACAAATTTAGTCAACTGAGAGAAACAAAATTTTAATAATTTGTTTATACATTTTGGTGCTTTTCACGTTCAAATGTCTTATTTCAAAGCAATTGGGAAGTATATAGATAATAGTGGAATATCGAATGTACTTATTGACTCTGATTTGCTGGCAAGTGGATCGTTGAATGGATTTTCAAGCGGAAAGCATTTCAATAGGTGCAAACGGATACATCCTTTGATAAGCTTAGCTTTTTCTTTTTTGCATTTTCAAAGATTTGTGCAATCTGAAGATGTTCAAATGAGCGAATACACTGTTTTTACGAATACGCTGTTTTAGATGGCAAAATACATAAAAACATTAATGAAAATTCAACCTACGAAGCACATGAAGAGGCTGATAAAAACATAATTTTCCATGTTTGTAAAATCGTACAAGATTTAAACATTTTAATTAGGTGCTCGGACACAGACATTCTCGTTATTATGCTAGGAAACATGGAAAATTTGTCAAGTTCGTCGACAATTTGGATAGAAGTTGGGACTGGAAATCATCAAAGGATGATCAATGTCAGTAAAATGCATGAAAAATTGGGTAATTCTGTTTGCAATGCTCTTCCAGGACTGCACAATTCGACTGGATGCGATTTTAACCCGGCTTTTTACAAGAAAGGTAAAAAAAAGCCTCTGCAGTTAATGATGCAAAGCAAATATTTTCAAAAAACCTTCGCTGACCTTGGAGTCGCAGATGAAAGCAACCCAAATAATATATTTAATAAGGTTCAAGAATTTGTTTGACATTTATACGGCTTGAAAAAAATAAAATCAATCGACGAGGCAAGATTCGTTTTATTTTGGAAAAAGTATAAATGTTTTAGTACTGCAAACGATTCTTTTAAAATCAAAGTAAAGAATGTAGATGGGTCGAGTATGCCACCATGCCAATCAGAATTGATGCAGTAGTTCTTAAGAGCGAGCTTCATTGCAAATATTTGGCGTAATGCTCACCGTCAAATTCCAACGGAGCTATCTCCTACTGACTACGGCTGGAAATTAGTTAATGAAAAATATGAGTTTGATTGGTTCAAAGGCGATCAATTACCAGAAGTTGTACAGGATGTTAATATTCAACATTCAGAAGAAAATATAGGTATACAAATAATTTTAACAATCACAAAAATATTTTTTTTAATGAATTTATTTATTTTTTAGATTCTCAGTCTGAAACATCTGAGCTTGACGTGTCAGATCACGATAGTGAGATTAATGAGATTGAAGATTCAGATGAGGAATTATTTGATGATAATTTATAAATTGTTAGAATTTTGTATCCTTTATGAAATAAATAAATATATGAGTTAAAAATGTTTAAAAATAAATCAATGAGTTCTTACCTGTGTATATACCTGCGTTCGTTAAGTACACTGTTGTATTCGAACGAATTTTATTTCTGGGATTTTTAGGCACAACTGCGACACGGAAGTGCCTTATTAAAATAAATGTCGTACTTCAAATGATTATGATAATGTTATTTTATTTTAAGTAAATTATAAATAAAAGACGAGCTGCCGCGTGTAACATCTATAGAGAGCGAAAAAATTTAATTTCTTATTCACTGACTGAGGGCGTTGTTCTACGGAATGGTTGACTGACCATTTTATTTATTAATAATATATCAGTAGTAGTTACTAAAAAATTTAGCTTAATAAAACCCTTATGGCCTGTAAACATAGTTTCAGCCTTAAGAAATTGATTTTATTAATTCGGTAATATCCGCTTGACTGACCGTAGCATTTTATTGTAAATTATGATTATAATCACCTGAAAAAAAACCAGGCTTAATAAATTCAGAGACTTTTTTTGGCTCTTCCTCTTGGACTATATCTGTATACGAAGGTTTGTGGAAAACTGAAAAATCGGGTTTATTGTTTATTTTCGATATGGTCAAATTTAAGAAGATTATCGAATCATTCATATCAATTTCTTCTGTGAATTTTTTGATATGTTGACGACATTTTATGTCGCTTTGTAGGAACTGATATACAACTAAATATTTTTTTTGACTTCATTAATGACATTCATCGTTCAATCTAATTTACAGAAGAATTCATGATTCGATAAACTTCTTAAATATGACAATAAGGAAAATAAACAATAAACAGGATTTTTCAATTTTCCACAAACCTTTGTATAGAAATTTCACAATACATAGTACTTACTTCGACTCATTCCTAGCAACACAAAGTATCTGCATATAATAATGACTAGTGAATGTTCCTCTGTCAGAAGACAATTTCAATAAAGATTTGAATATAATTAAACAAATTGCAGCTAATAACGGATTAAATTCAAGTTCAGTTGACAACATTCTATCGAAAAATCTCTATTTCTGAATTTCAAATTCAAAAAGTTTATCCAACCGATTCAAAAACAAAGCCAAATTTCAAGGTTATAACTCATTTCGGCAAACCTCCACAGACAATTTCTAATTATTTGAGACATTAAGATATTAATATTGCTTACAGAATTCACAACCCACGTTGAAACCCTATAGAGAATCTTCTGGATGTATTCGAACATGGAATGATTGGCATTGGCAATAAAGAGGCATTTATTCTAGGTGATATGAATGTGGACATTTTGAGAAGGACTGTAACAGTATGCAGTTACCATGACTTATGTAACTCCCATAATTTCTTCCCCTATGATGGATCATCTGTTGACTATTTGTAGGAATACAGATATTTCCGTGTCTATTGTAGATAACTCATTGAGTGATCACAAACTTCAAATAGTGAGAATGAAAAAACAAAATAAAACATGTAAATCAAAGCAAAGTCACTATAACAAAAAATATGTTGATATAAACCGTGTTCATGGTGACTTGCAGAACTTGAATGAACAAATTAATACAACTATAAACATTGATGAATTTAACGACGCAATTGAAAAATGCTTCATCGACAATACGGCCTACAAGAAACTACCAAATAGATTCAAAAGTAACTCCAAACCATGTTCAATAGCAGAGTACTTGAGGAAATTATAAAAAGGGATTTTCATTATAGAAAAACTAAACAATATCCTGACAATCTCAACTTGAAGAAAATACATAAAGATTCTACAAAACGAGTCCAAGTCCAAGTGGAAAACAATCTGAAAATGTAAACTTGAGCAAAAAAAAAGACCTGGGATGTTATCAACTCTATATCTATTAACTCAAAAAATAAACAGATGAATGAAATAAAAATGCTGAAGGACTCCAAAAATGACTCTATGATTGAGAATGGGAAGCTAACACATCAACAGTTTCTTTGTTAATATCGGTCCAATGTTAGTAAACAAATTACAAGATGAGGAAATACACCTGTCTTATGAGAAACTTAGTTTTGAACTCACCACAGTCGATGAAATCCTACAAATAATAAATGATTTGGAAACAGGTAAGGCAAGTGGCATAGACGATATTGAAGTGAAGACTCTCAAAGCATGCAAAATGGAAATTAGTGCAATGTTGTTCAAATTGATAAATCAGTCTCTGACTACTAGGGTTGTACCAAGTAAGATCAAAATTGCCAAGGTGGTGCCTCTGTTTGAAGCAGGAAAAAAGGAAGAATGTAATAACTACAGACCAATATAAATCTTACCCATATTGTCTGAAATTGTTGAACAATTTGTTAACATCAGGCTGGTTGCTTACTTGGATAAAATCGAGTTCATGTTTCCTTTTCAAGCGGCAGTGGATCTTATATCAGAAATACAAACGAGACTTGACAACGGTCTCAAATATGCCTCCGTCTCTTTGATTTGTGCACAATATTGTTTTAAAGAAATCAGAACTAATCGGAACTGCTTTAGTAACTATCTAATATGCCGTAAAAAATCTGTTTATGTTAATGGTGAGCAATCTCCTTCAATGCCAATTACTTATGGAGTTCCACAAGGCTCAAATCTGGGCCCCACTTCATTTTTAATATATATCAACTCGATATCTAATATAGGCTTGAAAAGCTCTGTCAAATTGTATGCTAATGATACAACTCTTGTATATGTTTCAAATTCTTTCGAAATCACCAGAAAATATATTGATGATAATATGAACATCATAAGCACTTGGATGAGAGAACATAAACTTACTCTGAATGTTAACCAATCGTCCTTATATATATTTCCAACAGAAGAACTATCAATCCTCAACCATTTAATTTCAAAAACCAAGGAAATTCAGCAATTTTGTACCGAGGAAGTACTTAAAATCAATATACTTTTCAATTATCCATTCTCACCTTCATCATCTAACTCTCATTTGGTACCCAATCCATGAATATATTATCAAACCATTGAGAGTGTTGTGTATGTGGGTTGATTACCACAATCTAGTTAATTTGATAGTTTTTTGAATAAAAATTCAAAGTAACGAGATGAGAACTTTAATGTTTCTCTGGCGAAATACATTTTAGAACTGAATAACAAACTTAACAAGAGCAGCAAAAAGGGCATGAACTTTCTCTTGCCACATGGTGAAGAGGTTATCCTCGAGCAGGTGCCTAGACAACCCGTACGGATTATGGATAATAAACAGATGATACACCCGAAGTACACATTGCTGGGAAGATATTCAATAATATAGTCTTTTAAGAAAAAAGTCATTCTGTACAGAACATAGCTGCCCCCTTGAAAGCCATGAGGGTTTCAACTAAACATAACATCACTAATTGTCTTGATTGTCCGGTATAGGAAGAACACAAAGTTTACATGTAGGGCGCTGATAAATTCCATTGACTGTCTTTATCGTCACGGTTCGAACCACTCCGTCGGAACCAGGGAATAGCTTGATGACTCTGTCCAAGAGCCATTTCAATGGTGGGAGTCCATCTTCTTTCACGAGAACAAGAGTATCCAATTTTAGTATCTGTGGATGAGTTTCCTTCCATTTTGTACGTATTTGCAAGTTGGATACGTACTCCTTCGTCCATCTAGACCAGAAATGTTGTGTCATTTTCTGGATGTGTTGGTAACGGCTCAAACGATTGGTTGGGGTTGATAGCCAATCACGATCCGGAACAGCAGTCAGCTTGGCGCCAATTGAAAAGTGTGCCGGGGTCAGAGGTAAAGGATCATTTGGATCTGATGATAAGGCATAAAGAGGTCTACTATTGAGACAGGATTCAATTTGTGCTGCAAGGGTGGACAGCTCCTCAAAAGTCAGAGAAGTGTCCCCAACAATTCTTTTTAGGTGATATTTAACGGACTTTACGCCGGACTCCCAGAGCCCGCCAAAATTGGGTGCTCGGGGAGGTATGAAATTCCAAGACCTTCTTGGCTCGATTCAGTTTGAATAATGTCATTGGAATCTTCAAGGAATTTTTTCAACTGAGCCCTTGCTCCCACAAAGTTGTTGCTACTATAAATTTTTTCACGCAATCTCGCAATATATCGCCTCAATGTAGCGATAAAGGGTTTCTCCATGACTTTAGTCGCAAAACAAATTAATATATAGATGTATGATTTAGTTAATTTACAATTTTGTTATTTTCTATCCTTCAAAGGAAACGGCCCTCAGTAATAATGAACCCCGGTAAATGTAAACGAACGAGCGGGCGTAAGCCTTTCCTTTGGAAGATCACCCATTATATTATTTAAGCTATCCGCTATAAATCTATAGCACTTGACACATTCATGTACCACCTTACGCGCAAGGTTACGCCCAGAAATAGGCCAAAAACGCTGTCTGAGAGATGCCAACAGAACTTGTGGACCTGAATGCAGTATTCTGACATGTTCATCATGTGCTATCAAAATGGATAAAATATGTACCTTTGGCAAAACGGCTGAATATATTTTAATAAATTCAAAATTAGAATATTTTAATCGAAAAGCAAGATTCTCCGAAATTTGATTTTTGATGTAAAACACATCATTTAAAGTTCTACCACCTATAAGAAAATTATGAACGTAAAAATCATGGATTATGGTGGAGCTTATATCAGGATAATCTTTTTCGAAATCGAGTGCAATTTCATGTAAAGCACGAATACATAAGAAACTTGCAGGTGCAGAATGCCATAATATTTTTTGGAATTTTCTTTCGTCCTTCTTTATTAGAACTTGCCGATACATTTTTTCAATATCACCAGCAAGTATAGTATTATGAATTCGGAATCGTAAAATTATTAAAATCAAATCATTCTGTATAGTTGGGCCAACTGCTGAAATATCGTTGAGCGAAAAACCAGAGGTTGATTTTGCGGAGCCGTCGAATACAACTCGAAGCTTAGTTGTCGTACTGCTCTCTTTAAAAACACAAGGATGTGGAAGATAGTAGCCATCTTCAGTCACTGTATTCAATCGAGACATATGACTCAAATCAATGTACTCATTTATGAAATTTACATACTGTGACTTCAGATTTTAATTTTTTTTTAATTTTTGTTCTAGGAAATAAAAACGTTTCTCAGCAGTTTTAAGAGAATCGCCCAACTTCGAAAAGGGTTCTTTAAAAGGAAGACTAACTACGAATCGACCCGAGGAATCTCTAATAGTGTTTATTTTGAAATGTTCTTCACAAAAAAACTCTTCTGGAGAAAATGGTTGTTTAGAGGAAAATTCCTCGATTTTCCAAAAACGTTCAACTTGTTCGTTGAGATCAATTGTATTTATGCTAAGATTGCAAGGAGTTTCGGACATTGAAAAATTATCAAAGAATAGAGGACCGGAGATTATCCATCCAAATAAGGTTTTTTGTAACGTAAGTAATCTTGGGCCTAATTTTATTTGTCCGGTACATAATAAATCATAGAATATATCATTCCCAATAAGCATATCGATAGATTAACTCATATGGGTCAGCCAATATTAAATTTGGCGGTATGTTAATCAATTTTGAGTTAAAAGTTATCGAGGGAATATTACCTGTAATTTTCTCAATTACGAAACAAGATAAAGTGCTTTTATATGAATTTATTCTTGATTGGATATTTACACAGGTTCTAGTATCTAAAGAAGCTGAAGTTTGATTGATACCTGTGACGAGAATTTTGCATTTGTTTGTTTTTAGTTTGACTTTTTCGCATAAACGTTTCGTAATATAATTACTCTCAGATCCACTATCAGGAAATGCTCTGCAAGTATGTGTCTGGCCACTGTTATCGATGACGTCGATAACGGCCGTTGAAAGAAGAGTTAATTTTTTGTCCTGCGTGGAACACAGGAACGTAGAATTTGAAACGCTAGCATTTTCATTTTGGGATGAAGATTGAATTTCCGTATTAGTATTGTTAGAATTTTCTAATGACTTCGAGGCTGTATTATTTTTGCTCGTAAAGTGCAATAAAGTATTATGCAAATTACCGTATTTGCGACATTTGCTGGCAGTGCATTGTTTAGTTGTATGATTCTTCCGTAGACAATTGATACAGAGCCGCAGGCGTTTGACTTCATCGTATCTACCAGTAGGATCTAAGCTGAGGAATCTTTAACAATTATAATATGCGTGATCTTGACCACAGATTACACATTTTGTATTATTAATTCCCACAAATGATTTGACAGATTTTGTGTGGGTGGAGGTAAAATGAGTTTTTTCAGTGTTCAATGTTTCCAGAAGGCAACATCTCTCATTCAGGAAACCAAGAAAATGTTTTAATGGTGGTAGATCCGATTTTGTATTTTTTCCTTCCCATTCCCGTCTAGTGATAGAATCAAGTTTGGTTGCAACTAAATGAATTATGAGAGTATCCCAATGCTCTGTCGGCAACTCCAGATTTTTCAGTGCACGCAAATGACGAGTTGTACCATCAAGTAACTTACGTTAGATAGTACATGATTCCTTTGTTATTGAAGGTTGGTTGAAAAGTGCCTTTTTATGGTTCGAAAACCGAAGTTGTTTATTTTCGTATCTTTCTGTTAAACAAATCCACGCCGTATCATAATTAGCTTCGGAAATTTCGAGAGATTTTATAATATTTGCAGCATCCCCCTTTAACGATAATCTCAAATAATGGAATTTTTGAACTTTCGATAGAGATGTATTTGCATGAATGACGGATTTGAACGTATCTTTGAAAAATAGCCATTCATTGTATGTCCCGTCGAAAGTAGGCAAATTTAAGGTAGGTTATTTTATATTTACATCTGAGGGGATTGACTGATGAGATGAGGATCGAGACGATGATACGTTTTCGACAAGTGGTGTTTGGGATATTATGTATTTCCGTGTATCGCTTATAATTTCATAATAAACATCTTCAAATGAAGCTGTTTCCTGTCGAATCATATCAAGTCCTTCTTGATCGTCATCCACTAATGCAATTTCTAGCTCATATTGTATATTATAATATTCATTCAATGAAGGTTCTATTTTTTTCAATCTCTGTTCTAATTGAATGATATCGGGACCTTGTTCGTCAGAAAGTTTCTTGTAATAGGTTTCGAAACGAGTTAGCTGAGATTTTATCATGCCTCGTTTTTTCTTTAATAAAGCAGCCATTATGAGAAATGATTTTCGAATGGGTGTTTAAGGTTTCAAAATATTGATTCTTGAAAAGACAGCAACTTGTTCCAACAGCTCAGTTTATATCAAAATTCCATGAAAAATGGTTCCAAAAAGTACACTCAAACTATGAAACTATTTGCTAATGTTATGCAAAGTTTCGAGAAAGTATTTTGTCAATAGGTTTGTAGGTATCAAAGTTTCATGAAAGTTATTTTAAAAGAGTAATTTGAAAATATGAAACTATTTGCTAATATTATGCAAAGTTTCGAAAGTATTTTGTTGATAAGATTATATAAAAAATTTAATGAACTTTGTCAATATTTATATCAAAGTTTCATGAAAATTATTTTTAAAGAGTATATTCATTCTATGAAACTATTTGCTAATGTTATGCAAAGTTTCTAGAGTATTTTGTTAATGTAGTATTGTGTATCAAGAACTTGCTAAAATTATGCAATGTTCTAAAGAAAAAGATTTCAAAATATGAAACTATTTGCTAATATTATGCAAAGTTTCGAAAGTATTTTGTTTGTTGATTATTATGTATCAAGAACATGCTAAAATTATGCAATGTTCCAAAAAGGTTAATTTCGAAATATGAAACTATTTGCTAATATTATGCAAAGTTTCGAAAGTATTTTGTTTGTTGATTATTATGTATCAAGAACATGCTAAAATTATGCAATGTTCCAAAAAGGTTAATTTCGAAATATGAAACTATTTGCCAATATTATGCAAAGTTTCGAAAGTATTTTATTCAATAAAATATGCAGCACTCATCGAAAGTGATAGGGTATGGAAAATGGTTTATATAAAGGAACGAACACACCTTTTGTATCCAGAAATCCGTCGGACGACCCTCTGGTTAGGTACAGTGATGCGAAGGCAGCGGCACACACTTAGTTATGGATGAAAAAAGTTCGTAATGAGTTCAATTGAACTCGTAAATTCGAAAACTAGTTCACTATTCGACTCGAAGGACCATCGTGAACTTGAAAACTAGTTCAATATCTCGACTCGAAGGACCATGTTGTGTATGTGGGTTGATTACCACAATCTAGTTAATTTGACAGTTTTTTGAATAAAAATTCAAAGTAACGAGATAAGAACTTTAATGTTTCTCTGACGAAATACATTTCAGAACTGAATAACAAACTTAACAAGAGCAGCAGGTACCTAGACGACCCGTACGGATTATGGATAATAAACAGATGATACACCCGAAGTACACATTGCTGGGAAGATATTCAATAATATAGTCTTTTGAGAAAAAAGTCATTTTGTACAGAACAGAGAGTACTTCAGAATCATGCTATTAGAGTTATATACTCATTACCAAGAAGATTCCACACAAGTTCCCTGTAAAACTCTTCCAAAATAATGCTTTTAAACAGTATATATAGATATCAATCTTGCATTTTCATTCATCACGCTATTAACAAATCCAGACACATTAATACTATGCTCAACAATATAACTTTAATACACAATCATGATACAAGACATAAAAATTACATACTTGTTTCACGAATTAGGTTTTTTTTTTCGAAAACTCAATAAGATTTTAAAGGGATTCATTATTACAATGAACTCCCAATAAATTTCAAATCCCTCCACTCTGAAAAATTCGAGTATTGTTTGAAATACCACCTACTAAATCCACTGATTATTATCCTACTATATACTGGTTTTATGTAACTGTGTTTTTTCACTTTTTATAGTTTACTAAACTTAGTTGTTAGTGCCTTCTCTTTTTACTAGTATTGTAATATCATGTATACCTCTTAATGCTCGGTATGATAATTTTGAGGCTATATGATGCTGTAACGTTCTCTAGGTGCAACAATAAAGGAATAAAAAAACAAATAATACTTTGGGAAAATGTATCAAAAACATTAAAGATCGAATTGATAAGTCCGACAAATCTGGAGTAAATAAACTAACTTGTGGTACTTGTCCAAGTTTTTACATAGGACAAACAACTAGAACTTTCAAGCAACGCATATCCGAGCATAGAAACAGGATTATTAAGAGCAAATCTAATTCAACTTTCGCTAATCATCCCCTGACTAAAAAGCATTGCTTTCGTAATGACTTTGAACTTCTGCATGTAGGAAAGAAAGGTCAAAAACTCAATCTCTCAGTAAGCTTAGAGATTAACAAAGAAAGAATGATTGATGTGACTAGTCCATGTTACTCTTTGGTAGTTTATGACGCACTAGTATTTGACTTCCTTGGAAAAAGTTAGCTGAGTTCCATTCAGGGTCGTATTTTTGCTCCTTGAGAATGGAATCTGGATTTACCTTCAGTCTCTCCTTGAGGGCAACTTTTTGCGTTGTCATTCTGACCGTTTTCTTTCCGAGAGCAGCTACAATGATTCTACTTTTCAGTATTGCATGTGATCATCTGATCAGTGAGGTTCTAATATAACTTTCCTCTAGTGATTTGATGATGGAGTCATTTGAGGTGTTATCGAAAGCCCCCTCTAGATATAGAGCTATTTCTTTGGCCAAGTATGTCTTTTTAATGCTTTTATTCAGGAATTGAAGAGCATTATTTGTCGCTTTGCCCGCTTACTAGGTGAACTGTTTTTGTGAAGCGGTTTATCCAAGAGGAGTTCACTTCTTATGTAACAGTCTATTATTTTCTCCATTGTTTTCAGGAGAGAAGAGGTGAGACTTTGGACGTCTCCCACACTTTGGTATAAACACCACGAGAGCTTCCCTCCAGGCTTTTGAATTATATCCGAAAATGAACCTATCGCAACATCATTTTGTAGTAAGGCGGAAAAAATCTTGTCCTTCCTGGGCGATTTAAAATGTTTAAAACTTCCAATTGACCATTTGATTTTTTGGTTGATGAAGATATTTTCTCCTGCTGTATCTGTGACGACTCCTTTCAGGTGAGTGCTTCGCGGTTCGTCCTCAGCAACCTTGGATCCAGGAAAGAGTGTATGAGTATAAGTACACTCTCCCTCTGGTTTTCTGCATATCCTCCGTTCGGCTTTTTCATTACACCGATGCCACTGGTATGTCCTTCGGTGAGGACTTTCTGGAGTCGTCGAGCTGGGGCTAGCTCTGTAATCTCCCTCTTCATCTGCCCCTCGAAATGTTCTTTATTCAAGATAGTCGGTTTAGATATCCTGTATTCTTCGAAGCATGTTTTCGATGACTTCAGGTCAAATCTCATGTGTTGGTGATCCAACATTGAGCAGTCAACAGATACATGCCAGTTGCGAATTTGGTTAGTTACAAATGTATCTGCAAGGGTAAGGTCAAGAACCTCTTCTGTAATCGCATATAAAAGGTTTGTTACCTTTATTGACAATGTCTATATTGGTAGCCAACAAAGATTCTCAAAGGTACCCACCTCGTGCGTTTGTGTCCGTGCGTTTGTGATGGTGCGAATTCGCGTCGCAGCACGGATTGAAGTGCATGTTTCCCCTTAGACACCAACGGGTAAGGCTTTGGACTTCCTCTGGTGGTGGTTGTGTTGCTGAGTCCCCTTGCCATAACGGCCTACCTGCATCATTGGCACTTCCAAATCTGCGGATGCCAAATCTCCAGTGATGAACTCTGGAACAGGAGTATATTTAGTTATTGTGTCCAAGCAATGAACTACTCGCGGTTTTTGATGGGTGTTACAATATAGTTACTAACATGATTTCATTGTGAGCCCTTGCGAGCCCAACTATCCAGGGCTCTTGAATCAGCCCTATGTTGACGTTTATTCAGTGAACCTCCTTCTAAGCACACTAGTGTCTGCTTTTGAATGTCGGTGGTTCATCTGAAGAGCCTTGAGCTTCGTGCTCTTTTCGTGTTAGAGGGTCTTGAAGCTTTTCTCTCCTCCTTCCTCCTGTCAGTACAGGTTTGCTTTTTTCCAAGTCTGAGGCACCAGTTTGCCTTTACCGGGAGTTTGAACATATTTTGCTGGTTTTGCACCATTGCCAGGCTTTTCAGAATACTCCTTGGTGCTCTCCGCACTATGTCCGAAACCTGAGGTGCCAGGTTCAGACGTGAAATCAAGTGGGTTTGCTACTCCTTGGTATCAGAGTTGTGAGACCAAACATGTAGTTCATTACAAACCCAGTTTCCGTGAGTCTATCGGCTGACTGAAGGTCGACCGAAAGCGTTAGGAGTCCTAGAGTGTCTTCGGATTCTCTCCTGAGTTCCTTCCTGCGTTGAGGCTTTTGATTTGAGCCTCTGTCAGTTCAGCGATTTTCTCCATGGAGTATCCCTGGCTTCCGCTAAGATTTCGTTGTGAGGAATTTCCGCCCCTTCAAGTACGCTCAGTTCAGTTCCCTTCTACGGTTTGATATCCTAGATGTTGCTTTCCAGCCATGGCTTATTGGTGTCATCAGCACACATCAACACCCAGCCTGGTCTGTTGTGCAAGCTGTGGAAATGAGGCTTTGTGGCAGCCTTATTTTCCGACTTGGTGTCCAGGATTGTCTTTCTCACAAACCTCATCTGTTCCGTTGTTTGGAGGACCTCTGGATAGTTGTTTGGCAGAATGCTCCTTACCCTTACACCTCCAGTTACGTGACTGAAGGTGGGTTTGGTAGGCATTGAGGCACTGCTGCCTCTTTCTGCTTCTTTCACTATTTTTCTTCGGTTGATCATCGGGAATCTTTTTCTTTTGAGTCTTTTGTCAGAGGATGACTCTTTCTTAACAAGTTCCTACCGATCTGAGCCTGGCCTCTCCTGCAGATAGACCTTGCTTTATGAGGTATTGAAATCAAGCGTCGCTGAGCCTGATCCTATTCTTTCCTATCGATTTTATTCCTTTTGATGTACCCCGGAGTTCGCATAATCACTACTAGTCCACCCAATAGCCATGTAGTCTTCAGCTTATGCTGTTTCCCCTCGTACTTGACGATATTTTTATCATAGTTCTTTTCTACTCGGCCGGCTGAATAAGGCATTGCTAGCGCGGTTTATACCATGCAGGTTTTTACAGAGAGTTCCAGCTCTCTGAGCATCAGGACTGCTCTGGAAATAACATCCAGTCGCCGACCCCCCGAAGGACAGGTTCCCTCCTACATCCGTGGTTCCTGGTATGTTTGTTGGGTGAAGTTTCGATTAGGAAATAGACTTATATATTTATCTGGGTCTATGGTATCACTATGCAAAAAGTTACATTCGAATTGGTTATTTAATATTCTAGAAAATCACGGACATTACGTACACAAACACAGGTCGATTATGGAATCTCCTTTCTTGAAGTCTCGTCTCAAGATCTCTTGTGTTGGTGGCATTTGAATGGCACTTATTTTTCCATAGTAGAGCCGTTTGGTGTCTTACTGGAAGTATTCAAAGTCCATTCATTCCGTTATGGTGAATCGGGCTATAAAGAAGAATATACGAATATCGAAAATGCATACGTCACGACCTATTTAATGGTAATCCCCATATGAATTGCATGTCCTCAATAAAAACTCCTTACAATCAACGACTTCTGCGTAAATCCACAATAATTTTTTATCTTCAATGGGAAACATTGATAAGAATTGTGAAAAAAGAAAATATTGATAACATATCACAGCGATATAGATTGAAGTTGTTCGAATATTATGCATATCACACGTATTCTGTTCCAATTTGTCCCTAGGAGATTCTGGCGTTTCAAGGTGAGTTTTATATCAAGTACAAAAGTTGAGCGATGTGAGTTGAGCGAAATGTGAGCGAATGTAATTTCCATTTAAATGATATTGAAGGTTGACAATCGCTTGTCCACTCTAAAATGTCTAAAAACCCTGGTGCTTGCACATATACCTGTAGAAGTGTGGGATCGACTTGGCGACACTTGGCCTACTTGATAATAGAGATTACTAGCGTGTCAGATGGCGCCAATTTCGTTGTAGTTCCAATTCAGTTACAGGATATATTTATTTCTTCAGATTTCTTTCTTAAGCGAACTGTTCGCGAGCTCTAGTTCTAGCTTTGCTATTGGTTGAACAGAGACATCTGTCAAACTTCACCAATAGCAAAGCTAGAATTAGAAGCCCCCGAACATTGCACAAAGAAAGCACTGTCGTGTTGTTTTTCGTATTTTGTACCATTTGAATTTGAGGTTAACTGCATTTTGACAGACGAAGAATTGGAAATGAAATTGTCATCAAATCGCAGAAAATATAAAATTCAATGCATACAATATGATGAACTATGGGAATATCATTATTAGTCAATTCGTCAAGATTTGTTCTTGCTTTTGGTACTGCATACAGGTGAAAATTCTAATCTGTGGCTTTATACTGTCCACACTTGATACGAATGTGGCCCATTGCTCACGCACTAATGAATTGATGAAAGAGTTATTTTTCAAAGAACAAACTCGGGAATAAGCTGAGCAAGATTTCAAATCAAAGAGATGGAAAACGCATAGATACCGTCAGAACACTGGAAATAATTCCATATAAGGTGCTGCAGATGTCAGAAATTAAGTTCTGACATTGAGCGAGAATATAGACAAATATTTTTGGACGGCGCCATCTACCACAGAGAGAGAAGCTCTGTTGAAGTAACAGGTGGTGTCCCCTCGAAAATCTAAACAATATCAAATCAGTTCATTCACCAGAGTTTTTAGACATCTCAGTCCACTACTAATGGTTGTCATAGTTTAAGTTGGTGAATTACTTTAGAGCAGTTGACTTTTTTTTGTATCATAAATTGTATTCATAGTAAATTAATTATAATCTGGTTAGGCAATCTGGATACCATATAAGTAGAAACAAAATTATATGACATGAGGGATCAAGCATCACATAATTGGAAAACTAGTTTTTCTACCACAAACCGTCCAGAGTTTTTTGGATTCATTTTTGTGCAATAAGATATCGAATCGTCAAGTATCAGATGGGTATAAATAATTTATGAACTTCGAAGTAGACTCTGTTCGTAAATGGGTACCTAGGAATTGATCGAGATTCTGGTTACATTTCTAGTATACCAGCCTTATTTTCCATTTGTCAAGGTATACCTATCCACGCTATGAACGTGCTACTCTATTCATATGATTTTCTGCTACTCTTGCCCAATGGGGGATGTGCTTTGATTCATCCCTGCCTATGTTTCCATGTCTGAGAAATGAGTGATTGTTATGAATACGATGAGTTTTTGGAAAATATATGATATTCTCCAATGGGGACAATTATTCAGATTACGCATTCAACCTCTCCACGCGTAATAGTTCAACTAAGAGATTCTTTTTGTCTGCGGAAGGTTGCGAATTAATTCTCAAACGATAGCAAATTTTATTATCTATCAATAGAACATTCATTATAATTAATTCCTCATATCAGCCTGCAAATGATTATATTTCGTGCTGCCGAGCTATCAGCAAATCATCTGTATCTTTTGGATATATTTGATAGATATACTTAATATTGCGGACGTCACTACTACTCGACTTCGATCGTGGTCCCCAGAACCCAATATCAATACCTCGGCCAAGTTCAGAGATGGGCCAAATCGTTGGGTTTGTTTTAAAATGACATCTTTTGGAAGATTAGAAAAAACATCGATCCTTCATCTTAATACCAATATTGGCAAACTATGTCTTTTGATGAAGCTTTTTGAGCTCCTCAAGTTTATTTCTAAGATTTGCGCACAAAATCGCTGTAAATGACTATTAATGTTGAAGCGTGAAAGATATTTTTATCGACAAAAATATGTTTTGGAAACCTAGTGAATGCTCTGCCATTCTTGCATTAATGTTTCAAGTGATTTCTAGTGTTTTTGGATAACATCATTTTTTCCTCATTCATCTACTTACTTATATGAGTTCTCAATTGGGACTAGATGAAAAAATCAACTATCTGGTTAAAATTCAAACTTTTCACTTTTACTTCTGAGTTGAATCACCTCCACAATGTTTATCAGATGTAGTTCTACGTTGTTTTCTATTGATAGGAAAGCTTAAGTTCTTATGTATTTTCTTTACTGTCTAAAAAATAATCAAAATATGATTGGAAATGTTTTCCTTTTCAGTATCATTATGATTATACCAGGAGAAATTGGGATAGGTTTGTTTTCCGATCAGTAGAATTCGGTCCACTGAAAAACGAAGTTCCTTATTATAGGTAGGCAACACAACATACAGCAAATGGTATTGGCGGTACTATGTCTTTACATATCGATATCTGATATTTCCAATAAATTTCATGAAATGGAATATATATAAATCATGGACGTATAAATATATAATGGACTCAGCAATCCAATACTAGCAACATAGATTGTTTTGAAGCCGATCAGTTTGTAGGCGCGCGGGTTGCGAGGAAGGAGGAGACCTGCGATTGACTGTAATGTAACCTTTCCTCCAACGACAATGGCGCAATCAATTTAATTAATATAGGTATTGATTAAAAGAAAAATATGTGGAGTTTCATATGATTATGAAACTTTGGCCAAACTTGGGATAAACAGATCTGATGTGTTCATAAAATATGTGTTTGTCTTCATTAAATAGGTCGATTCTGAAAGAAAAATAATAATTATTTCTACATTTGAAGCAATGAAAAATTCACACTGCACTTTTAATATAAGAAACAGAACTGAAAAAGATAAGAGAGACAATAAAACAACTTTCGATTCTAGTATTTTCGGGGTTGGAGATTATGAAATTTTTGTCAATATTCATGAATTCAAGATGGTGTCCCCGAGATTAGGACGACTTTTGTGATTATGGTCCGATTTGATTCAAAATTCGTATGCGGCGGTTTTCTCGGATATTTTGAATTTTTTGTCAAAATTCATAAATTCAAGATGGCGGACGAGTTCTGTGATTATGGTCCAATTCGATTCAAAATTGGTATGCGGGGGTTTTCTCGGATATTTTGAATTTTTTGTCAAAATTTATAAATTCAAGATGGCGGCCCCAAGATGGGGGACGAGTTTTCTGATAATGGTCATATTTCATTCAAAATTGGTATGTGGGGGTTTTCAGGTTGAGAGATTATGCGTGAATTTTTTGTCAAAATCTATAAATCCAAGATGGCGACTTCAGGATGGCGGACGAGTTTTGTGATTATGGCCAGGTTCTAGTCAAAATTGGTGTGTGAGAAATTTTGGGGTCGGAGATCATGACATTGTAATAACACGGCTCTATTAGAAATGAACAGATTAAGGTGAAATAACTAAAAAGCCAAAAATAAAAAAACCTTTTTAAAGACAAGCTTTTATGTGAGCCGTGTACTGAAACGTATAAAATAAGTTCAAGCTATCGCTGACAATGATTTAATTCATTTTTGTTGAATTATTTGGGTTCAAAAAGCTTGTCGCGTGAAGTGTTCATAAAAGTAGGTACCAATTAATTGGTTGGTAAGTAACAACTTGTCGAAGAATTAATTATTACAATTCGCGTGACAAGCTTTTTGAAACCAAATAATTCAACAAAAAATAATTAAATCATTGTCAGCAATGACTTGAAATTATTTTATACGTTTTAGTACACGGCTTAAATAAGAGCATGTTTTTTATTACTTATTTCATTTCACATTAGCAATACGAATGGAAGATAAAGGGAATGATCTTCAAAGTTGCACTAGTTTATGGATCATCCAAATATCAACAATATACTGGGTGATCATGAAACTAGTGCCATACTCATATCTCTGGAACAAAATATTACATAAGTAGGCTTGTATTATTTGATATCTCCAATTCAAAAGAGGAATTGAAATATTGCGAACTAAATTATGATAATCTAAGGCAACATACATTTGGAACTCAGGAAGATTCGGAATGGGAAACACATATATTTTATTGATAACGAAATAAAACTGTTTTTGTTCAAATGCTCCTGACTCGTACTGTTGATGAATCTAATTTACTAGATGTCTCATGATGGATTCTAATTTCGAAATATTTATTCAAAATCAGCTTCAACAGCTCTATCGAGCGACCACCAATGGGATCTTCGTCATACAAGTGATCACCAAAATGTTCATAGAGTTTTGGCGGCAGGTTTTGTAGAGTGTTATTCACCAAGATATTCATGAGGTTTTTAATTTTCTTATTGAATATATTTGTTGTTTTATGAAAAAATCTGAAAGTCCATTCGACTTGTTTTCGAATAGACATTTCATCGAGAATTAAATTGCAAATAACACTTTTATTTTCTTGTTTAGCTGCATCCGCCTTCAGTTTCGATGCTCTGAATGCCTCCTGTGTCCATCCAGGAGCACCATCAACTGACTGGTATCATTTTGATATAGTTCTTGGGCGAGGTAGAAAATTATTGAATGTCTTTCTGACATAATTATATGCCTTGGTCGAGTAGAAGCTCAGAGTTAGAGCAAATGATCTGAGCGCTGGTGTATACTTTTGAGTTATGGATTCCTTAAGCATCCCTTCCAAAAGTTCAGATGTTGATTCTGATATAGACACCTGGAACAAATATATTATTTCAGTGGTTAATGAAAATAAGATATTTCCACAATGTTCATTGAAAATGTAATACAGATTATTAGCTCAATGTTGGGACTTGAAACTCTGACCATATGCAGGGACTTTTTGAAGATCTGAAAATTTTTATTCTGCCATAACTTTATATTTCAGAATTATTGTAAATGAAATTTGTAATGTCTTGTTGTAATAAAATGAATTTTATTATATTCTAATCAGCATAGACTATGTAGAAAACTTCCCCTCAATGAAGTTTCACAATCTTCATGCACCAAAGATTTACTTTTCAAATGGTTTATCAGTGAATTCAAATTTGTCACTTCAGACCTCAGCCTTTGCACTGACTGTTGTAAAGTTTTTATTTTGGTTTTTTGGCCTAGTACAGTTTTTTTCATGCTTCTGAAATTTCTTCTGGCCTTGCGAGGAGTTGAAAAATCACTGGTAGATAAGTCAATAACAGCTCTGAAATTAAATACAATTGAATATAAACAAGACTGGAAAGTTCCACCCAATTGTGATCCAAAATATTTATGAATAAAAATAAAATAAAAGCATGGGACGCTCATCATAATTAATTTCCCATTGGTGTAGCTATTTTCTCAATTATCAAGCTGTTGTTTCAATTCACAATATGATTTCGATAAACATCCACGTTTCAATAAAAATTAATACTAAATACTTCGGAATACTGATAATATTTGTTTACTACTACCTTCTACCTACAAGGCGAGACAATAATAGAGGAAACCATCCCGAATACTTTGGAATACTAATAATAATAATAATTTTATTTCATATTGTAAGAGATACAAGTAAAATCAATCAAACAAAAGAAAAGACGAGCCATGACCACACTTTTCATAAAAGGATTTAGGCTCTCAATGGACTATTTGACAGTTAGCAGTTCAGTTTGACAGTAAACAAGATGTTACCGCGACAACGATTTTTGCAAATTTGATTGAAAGCAACATTAGTGTTTTTCGTTGGGTTTGAAATGACCAAAATGTCACTTTTCAAACGTTAATATTTCGAAAACAATTGAAATTAGTAGTAAAGTTTATGGAAGAAAACTGTTGAGAATTATGAGCAGATTTCGAAAATGAAATAATATATGGGGTGTTCCATTTAAAAAAATTATTGAAGATGGCGCTCAGCCGCCATTTTGAAACTTTTAGCTGTGATTTTGGAAAAGTAGGTATTTATCTCCTATTTGAGCCCTCCAAATTTCGTTGCGATATACCAGGTGGTTCAAAAATTAGTAAGGGGGACGGACTTTAGACGAGCACTGTATATATCATAGTGCAACAAATATTATTATATTATTCTACTCACTTTTTCTTCTGCGAAATTGTGGGTCTGTCTGATTCCTTTGCAGTAATTGACATTTGAATCAATTCAGTTTCCGATGCAGTCAAAGTTTGTGAGAGAGATTCCGTATCTATTTCTGGGGCAGTCATAGTAGCTGATGTATCTGAATGGAATCTGTGAAGTTCCAAAACAGTACATTCAAAAGTGGGTGATAATTGAATTGCAAGTTTTGAGCTAATATAAGAATCATACTAACAAGTGAAATCAATTATTGAATCTGATCTTACCTCTTCAGTTGGGGGGCAAAAGAATCGATAATATACGAACAATTAGTTCCTGGGGCTGTATCTGTTGAATCCGTAGATGACTTTCTATTTTCTAATCTAAAAAAAGGTAAATTTATGTTTGGAAGGGATGAAAGATATTAAAAATAATTTGAGATAATAATAATTCTGTTGAATGATTAGTTTACCTCGAGGTTGAAGCAGTTTCAGTTGTTGGAATATACTCTTCATTAAAAAAAAGGGGACGAGCACCCTTTCTCAGAAATATTTTTCTACTGGGTTTTATTTCAAAAGCTTTAATAGAACAAATTCTAGCATACTTTGAAACAGTTTCAGTGAACTCTTTCAATCCCAGTTTTTCCAACCAAACAGCTTTTTCATGGGCATCAGCTGGAAACCTAAATGGAAATCAAAAGTTAGACATTATTTTCAACAATGTATAATAAAATTAAAACTAAAAACAATTTCAAAAGTTTGTCTCGCAAAGTTTTCCGTTTGAATACAAAAGCGACAAGCTTTTGAATCTGTTACTCACAGGATAACCTACGTCACACATTTGAAAACATTATTTTTGTACCTTTTAGGGCATTTGAATAAAAGCTTGTATTTTTTTTTAAATTTTGATATTATTTTAGATTTTATCGTACCGAACACTTTTTTCAGGTGGAAGAATTAGATTTGGGTCAAATTTCACTTGCAAGATCTGACTAACTAACAAACTATCAGGTGAAGTTGAATAAAAGTTGTTATTCGGTAAATATCAGTTTTATTTGGATAAACATTGATTTTCGGCACTGATATTTCAGTCAAAAATCAATGAGTTTTCATCTAAAACGTTGCATTTGTTTGTAAATCATTTTTTTGTTATTGTCGATCATCACCTTCATATAACAAGATTTCAATAAATCTTTTTAATTTTGTAGTATTTATAGAAATTTGATACCCACTGTGACGCCTATGACAAAGATGAACGCCAATCTCTAATATTTGTGAACAAACTATGTACTCACCTATGAAAGCTAAGATTTTGTACATACAGGATGATATCTGTTTTTATCAACTATTTGACCGATTTCGTTTGGTTTTTCCAGTGGGTCCTTTCCTTTTGTTTCAATTACTTTTTCAAAGAATATCACATCTCTATTTTTCATGATCTTCTTCGAATCCGGATCTATAAGACGGTAAGCCTTTGTATCTTCAAAATACCCTAAGAAAATATATTCCTTCGCCTTGGTATCCCATTTTCTTCTCTTCTCCTTTGGAATATGAGCCATGCACTTGCAGCCAAAGGTTCTGGGATGACTGATATCTGTTTTTTTTGCATTCCAAATTTCTTCAGGGGTACGTTCGGTGTAACTGAATTGACTAAATATGCTGCTGTCGAAACTGCTTCAGCACAATATTTTTTCGGTAAGTCGGCGCCTATCAGCATACTTCTTGCCTTTCCTTCTATAGTCCGGTTCATCCTTTCGGCAAGCCCATTTTGTTCGGGATTGTAAGGTATTCTAAGTTGATGGCGAATGACTGATTTTTATAGTAACTTCTTAAAACCATCATTAATATATTCACTGCCATCATCAGTATGCAAAATTCTTAACTTTTTGCCAGTCTGATTCTCTACCAAAGCTTTGAAATCCTCGAAGGTATTTTTGACCTGATCCTTACTTTCCAGACAATAAACAAATACCTTTCTGGAGAAATCATCTATCAACGATAACATATACCTAGCTCCACCAATAGATTTTGTTTCCATGGGTCCGCCAAGGTCTGAATGAACCAATTCCAAGATTTCTTTGGATATGGTAGAACTTGTATTAAATGGTTATCTATGTTGCTTTCCTTTCATACACGTTATACAAGGTTCTTCACTACATTGCTGTAGATCATAACCAGTGACTGAATCTTTCTGGAGAATTCTCGTACTCTTTCGATTCAAATATCCCAAACGCTGATGCCATAATTATCCATTGGACGAAATTTTGGTACAATATGATTTCTCGCTGGTGCGATGCAATTTGAAAATTTCAGTTTCATTTGAACCTGTCGCAATTATTTCACCATCGGAACTCATTATTTGGCAACCAGTTTAAGTGAATTTAACGGAATGTCCCTGTTGAGTAATTCTGCTAACGGACAATAAATTTGCTGCAATATCTGGAACATGTAAAACATCTCTTGCCTCTATAATAGCGGAATGTATGGGAATTTCAACATTTGCTGCTATTTTCTCCGACATTTTTGCCACTACTATATGTATATTTTTGCATTCACTGGTATCTTCTAACCATGTTTCAATTGCTGTGAGATGGGAGGAGGCACAGGAATCCAAGTACCAATCCTCTTCATTTCCTGCTTCTAACACTTTCTTTTCTTCTTTTTTCTTCCATTTCTTGTTTTTATTTCTATAGTGACTGGCATAATGACAAAATTTGTTACAGTTGAAACATCGAATTCTGGAACTGTTTTCTCTTCTGTGATCATTTTTTGAATATAAAGCAGTATCAGTCTCATGATTTCATTTTCCTTGTTACTAACCTTGATATCTTGCAATTATTTTTGTTTTTATTGCATCACCAGTGATTGATATGTCAGAACTTTCCAAACCCATTATCATTGGTTTGTAAATTTTATTATTGAAAAGAAAATATGTATTATCAAAAATGTCTCTTCGTTAATGCTACAATAATTACTAATATGATAATTTTTGTGAATTGCTCTAATACAAGCACTCAAATAAATATTGCTAAAGAAGTAGACGGCATCTAAACTGGCCAAAACATAATTATCTCTAAGTGTTGAATTATTGAATTTATAAGTGACTTCAAACGAGTCTTTTATTGATATTCATTGTCAAAGTTGTATGCGTTAGTTAAAATTTATGTCAAAAAATAGGCTATCCTTTCAGTAGGAGCTCCTGTAGAAGCCACTATCTATAGTTCTGCCTGAAACGGTGGGCTTATGAATTTTCGGTAGAGAATAAAATTTGGCTTGAACAGGTAAGGAATACAGGGATGTATTCCTTACCTGTCAGTTTCACTTGTCACACCAAATGGAGTACACATTTATATTCATATAATTTTAAACAATTCTAATGTGGTTGTAATAACATTGAACTTCGTTTTATTTCTTGATCTACGCCAAGATTGATATATCTCGAGACATAAAGCGTTGACTTTGTCGTAATATGAAATTTTTGAGAATTATCGAATCAAACTTTTCATATTACGCTTTATATCTCAAGAAATATCAATCTTAGCAATTCGGTTTATAGGACTTTTTTGTAGGAAATTTCCTACGAGTTTGTCATTAACATTTTTTCCATTTATCCAGTCATTTATGAAGTAACGTCGAAAAAATAAGAATTTTCTACAAAAAATTCAGATTTAATGACCCGAACAATCTTACAGGTGCAGATTACAGCTACGTCGCAATAGGCACTTTTGTAGACCATGTAATCCTGAGGAAATCGCGCTTTGGGTCAATAAGAGAGCATGAAATGCCGCTGAGTTATAGATATTTGAAAAAAAAACAAAGTTCACGTGCATTTTAAATGAGACAACGTTCCACGCTCTGGGAAAATACGTTGTGTTGATATTAAGAGCTCAAATTTTCAGGGAAGTTTTTTTGGACATTTCCAACCAAATTTTTGGTTGGGAGCAAAAAACAAAAACAATTGTTGAGAAAAAAAACCCTAATATATAAATATATATTCATTACATTAATAGTTATGCAACCAGTATGTCAAAGAAATTGTAGTGATGGTTGTATGCCCTCAAGAGATACATTCGAAGTCTTCGGTGCGTGTTTTTCGTACAACATATTTTCTGGTTTCTTCAATATTTTTTAAATTGACTGAAGTTGGGGATTAGTGGCTTTTGCGTTCCCAAGGAATAACATTCTATGTCGTTTATCTTGTAATTGTGGGAAAATGAATTCTGAATAATTTTATATATATATATATATATATATATATATATATATAAAACAGCTGTTTCATGGTTTCCCAATCATCAGGGCGGCTTGTGGTCTCTTTCAAATTCGTATCAAATATTTCGTAGTGTTAATACCTACCGGCAAGTACGAAAATGTGGAAAGCATCAAATTATAGATAGTGACACCTATAATCTGTGCGGTGAAGCTTAGACCTAATGTCGTGGAATTTTAATGGCACGAAATTTCGTGCACATTAACAGGTCACCAACAGATGTCAGCATAGGCCAACCCACGACACCAATGGTCGTACTACTAGCGCGTTCAGTGTAACGCAAAACAAATAACTTGATAAAGAGACATTTGTTACGAATCCAGGAAAGCACCACCATCCGCCTATAGCTGCTTCATAGTTTCCCAATCATCAGGACGGCTTGTGGTCTCTTTCAAATTCGTATCAAATATCTCGTAGTGTTAATACCTACCGGCAAGTACGAAAATATGAAAAGCATCAAATTATAGATAGTGACACCTATAATCTGTGCGCTGAAGCTTAGACCACAGTTTATAGCTAAATAAGCAGTTAGCTCACTTGGCCCAAATGCATGTTCCAAGGTAACATCCACTCCAGGGAAAGAATTCAGGATGCGCAGAAGACTGTACGCGATTATCGCTCTTCGAAGTATCCGAAAAATGTCAGTATTAGTAACACAGTAACACGCGGTATGCGCGAGGGATAAAAATCAGAGTTACGCAGTGTACAAATGGGAACATAAAGATCAAAGTGCCGACGCCAAGTGAGCGAACTGATTCTTTAGCTATAAACTGTGCTTAGACCTAATGTCGTGGAATTTCAATGGCACGAAATTTCGTGCACATCAACAGGTCACCAACAGATGTCAACATAGGCCAACCCACGACACCAATAGTCGTACTCCTAGTGCGTTCAGAGTAACACAAAACAAATAACTAGATAAAGAGAAGTTTGTTACGAATCCAAGAGAGCACCATCATCCGCTAACAGCTGTTTCATGGTTTCCCAATCATCAGGACGGCTTGTGGTCTCTTTCAAATTCGTATCATATCTCGTAGTGTTTATACCTACCGACAAGTACGAAAATGTGAAAGCATCAAATTATAGATAGTGACACCTAGCTTCACCACACAGATTATAGGTGTCACTATCTATAATTTTTCGTACTTCCGGTAGATATCACGTAGTGTTTATACCTACCGACAAGTACGAAAATGTGAAAGCATCAAATTATAGATAGTGACACCTAGCTTCACCACACGATTATAGGTGGTATTAACACCACAGATATTGATAGAATTTGAAAGAACCAAACCGTCCTGATGATTGGGCCATGAAGCGTGGCGGAATGCTCTCTTGGATTCGTAACAAATTTCTTCATCTATATTTGTTTTGCATCACTTAAACGCACAAGAGTACGACTATTGGTGTTGTTATTCTAATCTGTTGACCCCTAAAACTTGGAACCATATGGGATTTTTTTTTATTAATAGTTTTACTCTTCATAAAAGTTGGTAAATACTCAATTAGACTAATTACGCGCATAACCGTTATTATCAATGGCGTGCGGCTAAGTGGGACTCGGCCGATAATCAAAATTCACTATAGAGTGAAGTAACACTACTATAGAAAATATCAAAAATTTGTATAAAAAAAGTTTTTTGCAATTGAAAGATATATTCAATTATCCATTTTTCTTGGGGAGGGGGAGGGGTGTAAAAAATCCTTTATGGACAGAGTGTGGGACTCAGTTCCAGTTTTGTCTACCAATTACTAATTTCAATAATTGCTTAATGGGTTGGCCTCATGGAGAAATCAACTCATTAAGCAGTTATTGAAATTATTAATTGGTGGACTGAACTGGATAACTAGAAATATCTTCTAATTGGAAAAAACTTTTTTCCATAACATTTTTCGATATTTTACATAATAATGTCACTTCACTCCATAGTGAATTTTGAATAACGGTCGATTCCCTCTCAGCCGCACGCCACTGATTATCAAGGGTATCCGCGTATTTAGTCTAATTGAATGCACCAACTTTTATGAAGAATAAAATTTTCTGAGAAACTATTAATAAAAAAAATTCCCATATGGTTCCAAGTTTTTGGCGGACATATATATATATATATATATATATATATATATATATATATATATACAGGGTGTTCCAAATTAAGTCGGCACCATTGCCAACTCCATTATTATTGATGCTACGATTTCGGTTATATGGGCAAACTGGTAGCATTTTTAGTGGCCTTCTCGATGCCGAAAACAAAAAAAAATTGACAGTCGCGTTGTCATAATATTTCATAAATGATATTTTTTTCAATGGAACACTCTATATTTTTTCATGCATTTCGATTCGTAATAACATTCTCAACAACAAAGCTCATATCACTTTTCTTCCTAAAGTGGAAAATGAGCGACTCATGTGGAAATATTTATTTCTTTCACTGGTACAAAAAATTTCTTTGACTTTTTTTCGTTAAGGCGAAAATAAGACAGTTGTATTAATAGGAAACATTTATAACAAACGGGTTTGATAAAGCGCTATAAAATATCGAGTAAATATTGAAAAACACCGCCTTCTTGTTGAACACATATTTGAGCCCTTCTATTGACACTACGTGTGGCATTCAACACAGTTCGGCCATCAATTCTATTAATTATAGTTTCAATATAATTTTTCATTTCATCTACATTATTATGTTTTATTTTGTACACCTCATTTTTCAGAAATCCCCAAAAATAAAAATCTAGAGGTGTCATGTCTGGTGAACGAGGGGGCCACTTAACAGGATCATTTGTAGCAATCCATCTGTTTCCAAAATAGCCTCGCAGCAGTCGTTTTACGCCACTGACATTATGTGGTGGTGCTCCATCCTGCTGAAAATAGACCATCTGACGAGCCTCCAGATCAAGATCATCGAAAAACTCTTCCAATATTCTTGTTAATAAATTAATGTAACGGGGTCCGTTCAAAGAACCATGGTAGAAAAATGGACCGAAAATTCTGCCTCTAAATAGACCACACCAAACATTAATACTAAATCGTCTTTGCGGATTGTGGGGATGGACTAGAAATGGATTATGTCTACTCCAATAATGAAAATTATTTCTATTATACATCCCACGATTTGAAAAATTAGCCTCATCGCTCCATATAATATTTCTATTGAAGTTTGGATCTTGTCTGCATTTATTCATAAACCACCGACAAAACCCCAATCGTCTCTCAGGATCACCAGGTTCTAGTGTTTGCACTGGTCTCTACTTATAAGGAGAAATCTTATGTTTCTTCAGAATTCGTTGAATACCAGACAGTGGAACAGCTATTTCTCTAGATAAATCTCTGATGGAATTATTTGGATATACCTCAAAGTAGGATAAAACGTCAATTTCTGTATCTTCAGATATTACAAAACGTTTTTTAGTTCTCCTCTTCTCAAAAACTTTTTCATTGTTCCTGAATCGACGATGAAGCACAGCAAAAAAACGCCGATTAGGTAATTCACGATCGGGGAACGAATTGCTGTAGTGTTGGAGTGGTCTTACGCTATTTTTCTGGCAAACCGAGTAGGATTCTAACATATCACATTTTTCTTGATGAGAAAACGGCATTTCGAAAAATATTCGACCAGTAGTTGACAGTTACAATAATTTATGATATTGTCATGACATACTTGAGAATATTTGACAAATAGAATTTCAACAAAGTTTCAAGGCAACTTGATTGCTCATAATAATTATGTTATATCGAATCAAACACATTTTTCCAACCACATTCATATGACCCTCCAGTATTTTCTGTTCTGTACAAAAACGGCTTCAAAGTTATCATTACAGCAGACATATTTTGATTCACAAAATAAATGCGGCTAGCGGAATGGCTTTAAGATGGGAATTATCGTTTTGTACATTAATACCAAATAGCTTAGTGGTGTCAATTGAGTGGTGCTACATGATGATCACGGGTTTCACGAGTTCACATCCCAGCGCAATTTTTTCTTTTTACTGTCTTATTTTGCTATTAAAAACAAAATATTGTCATTCGTATAAGTACAAAACATTGGTGTTTGGACAATCATGAGGTTTTATTCGCCAAAACGAAGAAATTTTTTGTACTAGTGAAAGAAATAAATATTTCCACATAAGTCGCTCATTTTCCACTTTAGGAAGAAAAGTGATATGAGCTTTGTTGTTGAGAATGTTATTACGAATCGAAATGGATGAAAAAATATAGGGTGTTCCATTGAATTGAAAAAAATATCATTTTATGAAATATTATGACAACGCAACTGTCAATTTTTTTTTTGTTTTCGGCATCGAGAAGGTCACTAAAAATGCTACCAGTTTGCCCATTCAACCGAAATCGTAGCATCAATAATAACGGAGTTGGCAATGGTGCCGACTTAATTTGGAACACCCTGTATATATATATAATATATATATATATATATATATATATATATATATATAATTATATATATATATATATATATATATATATATATATATATATATATATATATATATATATATATATATATATATATGTGTGTGTGTGTGTGTGATCTAACCTCTTGCACACCCGCGGATGACGTGTTTATAATGTCACTTCATAACGAATTATATATATATATATATAACGAATTATATATATATATATGTTATATCTCACTTTTCACTGAAGACTTTTTAAAAACAATTACTACTTCAAAAAGGAGTATAGTAGACTCCTTTGGACTTTATTTGGAAAATATAATAATACAACTAAAACTACTCGACTGAGTATCTGAAAAACAACTAGTTTTTAATGATGCCTCGCAGGGCTATTTATAATATTAGAACAATGGTGACGCTGCTTAGATCAGCGGAATATTATCCTGTAGTCAGTCTCTGAGAGCGGACGTGATGACCCTGGGATGATAGCAAGTCAGCAGTTTCCTGGAAGGTAACCTGATACTCCTGGGATGGCCACTGGTTATCTTGCATATAACATATATATATATATATATATATATATATTGGGTACGGTGGTTCCCTAAGAGCGTAAAGAATAGCTTGCTTTATGTTGAGAGAGCATTACAGTTACTCCTCGACTCGCTCGAGGAAGGGATATTTACGTCACGACACAGATATAGGAGAATCAGGGCGGTCCCAGCAGTCAGCTCAGGACGTCAGTATCATACCAGCAGCAGTCGGGAGAATGTGCAATGAAGAAGAATTATTGACGATAATTTCACTTCAGATAATTTGAACAAATTAAACTGAATCATTGATTCAATTTATTCTGTCGGACGACAGGTAGATCAAAATATCTTTGGTGACGTGGTGGCCGCGAAAACAAATATAATTCTCAAACATTAACAAAAGCAAACTATATTTCTATAAGACAATACAAACAAAAAACTCATTTCTAACAGAAAAACAATTATTTCTTCAATGGAGAGAAAAAAAATATTTACAAGAAAAGATAAACCGAATTAAATATTTTGTGCACGGAATTATTCTATTGAATGTTCGAACAAACCACCATTTTGGGCCAAACAATAGCTGAATCTATTGTACTTTCTCTGCGGTTGTGTAAATAGGCGGCATGTTTCAAAATTTCAAAAGGTAATAATTGTCACGATCTTGTGTTTTCGCAACCACGGCTCGGCAAGCTGTGGGCTGTGTCGCATTGCCACGTGGTCAGTTAATGCGTCGGGTGGGGTAACAGGAGGGGCGCACAGCAGTGCGTCTCTCTTGTTTATGTGGTATTATCATATCATTGCGTTCCTTGTTGCTCGTGTAGATTTCTGTCTTTACCCCAGATAAAATGTTTCCGATACTGTATATATATATATATATATATATATATATATATATATATATATATATATATATATATATATATATATATATATATATATATATATATATATATATATATATATATATATATCACTACAATTGAAATTATGAGAAAATAAATGTTTTGGGTTGAAATCGAGGGTATTAGTCCATCCAATGGAAGGGTTCATAAACATTTCATAGATCGAAGTAGTGGAAGTTATCATTTTTGAAGAAACACTTCGAAAAAGGGTCAAGTCAAAATATCATATATAGGATGTTATTGAATAAGTGTGACAAACTTCAGGGGGTGATTCTGCATGAAAAAATAATAACAGTTTGCTATATTACTTTTGTCCGCAAATGCTTCCTTTTCCGAGGTGCTAAAATTAAGAATTGTATGTTCATACGGGTAATGATCTCAATTTCTTCAAAGAGAAAAATGGTACGCCACTGATATATTTCAATGTATTGGAGAAATGAAAAATACGCGTTAAGATGTTTTAGTTTTTTGCATAAAAACGGTGCCCCATACGAAAAAGAGGCAGGAGAAATTTTTTGTCACAAATTAAACGAGGAATTCAAAAACGATTCTCAATTTGGAATATCTCAGTAGCGTACGATTTTTTTCTTTGAAAAAATTGATATCATCACCCGTATGCGCGCCAATAATGGACATAAAATTCATTATTGCATGTCAAAAAACGCGCAATAACTACCTCCCAAAACTCACCAAATTTCATTTGCATATCCCGACCGGTTTCAGAGCAATAGATAAATAGTCAGTTTTTGAGAAAAACTATAAAACTGTCTCGGAAAACGAAGCATTTGCGGACAAAAGTTATATTGCAAACTGTCATTATTTTTTCATGGAGAATCACCCCCTGAAGTTTGTCGCACTTATTCACTAACACCCTGAATAAAGATATCAGTGATAACAACGTTTGGAGATGTAGCTTCATAAACTAAAGGTATTGATGATTCCATTTACTGTTATCACTCCAAAATTGAGATGTTGAGAATTGCTGCCGTGAACCAATATGAAGTATTTTTTTTAGAAACCATCATTATAGAAAATGTAACAAACCTCATATTTTAGTAGTTTGTATTTTCAGTTGAACTAAAAAAAAAATTAAAAAAACTAAAGCTAAATAGATTTCACTACTCTTTATTTTCCACATGTGCAAGGGTACATTTGTTATTATAAATAATTTGTTATGGTGCTCTCAGCTGTTGAGGAATCAGCGGAAACTACATGCTACCACAGATATATTTTTGTTCTTCAACCAAAAGCAACCAGAGCTTACTACGTTTGTTTTCGTCTGTAGTCAAGACGTCAACTTGGTTGATTCAACCTCGTCAAGATGTAAAGTGGTTGTCACGTGACTGTTAAGATAAAAAAATAGTGTATAGTAGCGTAGAAAATGAAATACAAATGAATATTTTTTGTTTTTTGTGAAAAACGAATGGGAGAAATAAATGACAGTCTACCTGATTCCCGTTCTTGAAACCGACAGAAGCCGTAAAATCTGAGTGGTAAATGATTCTTTAATCAGAAGGTGGGGTCCACTAAGCTTAATGAATTTTCAAATAATTTTATCTTTCGGAGGAACTCGGCAGAGTACCTGATATTTTTTCCAAAGTCCTTGTTAATATTCCAGATTTGGTTATCAGTATCAACTTGAGTCTATGGGATCTTGGAATATAAAGCATTACTTGGCCCTTCTTCGGAGTGTTCTCCAAAAATTTTCACTATTTCGAATGTTTACTTTCTTTCAAAATGATCAAGAAATTATTTTTGGATAAGACTTAAAGGTACAAACCATTTGTCCATTTCTAAGTAAAACGTATATTTTCGAACATTTTGTCCAATATTCTATCGAGAGCCGATCTCCTGAAGTACTGGGAACGTTACTAGCCTCCCTTGGAGAAGACCTGGCAAGAATTCCAGTAATCAGTGCATTGATATCATCATCGAAAACTAGCGATATCGAAACAGGCGACAGTACTCCTGCTCCTCAAAAGCACAAGGGAAATGAATTTCCACCACTGCCAGTACCTGCAGGTATTCCTAAACCGTTATCGAATATACCAGGATTACCTACAACGTTAGATCAGTAGTTGTCCCTAATTCAGATGCAAAAACTCCATCCGATGTCAAAGTGAGCAACAGATTTGAAATCCTCTCAAACTTGACAGAACGAGAATCACACGTCGAATTATCATCAAATCCAGGGGCGGACTCAGCCAGAGTGCGCGTTGAAAATTTTGCTAATGCTAAAAGGAAACCCAAATTCCAAATTATTCAGGGGATCAACAAAACCACGGAACCGCCCAAAATGCTAACAATTTCCAAATCTTGAAGACAGACGACATCAACATGGACTCAACTAATGAGACCAGTCAAACACAGATGGAGCTGACTCCACGCACGTTGAGAAAACAAACAGTCCCTCCTATCACTGTCAGGGACAAAGGTAAGTAGGTTGCAGTGAATTCACTTTTGAAATCAAACAAAATTAAACTCGATATACTGGCAAAGAATGTATTTGACGGTGTAAAAATCTTCCCAAACTCACCAGATTATAACCGAAAAATATCAAGTATTTTTAGGGGCCAAAAAATACCATGCCACACGTATAGTCTTCCTGAAGAGGACTTATATTCAGAGGTATTCAATTCCTGAAATGTGAAGATATAAAAGATGAGCTGACTGAGAGGAAGTTTGCCCCAGAATCAGTGGCTCGATTGCACAAATTAAATGCAGATGAAACTGAGTTAGTTTTAGTTCTCGTGAGCAAAGAACACAAATATATTTTCGAAGTAACTGATCTGCTCAACGTCCTAGTGACAGCTGAGCCTCAGCGGTCTAGGGCCTCTGTGGGTCAGTGTCACAGATGTCAGAAGTTCGGCCACTGCCAGCTTAACTGATGTGCACCCCCGCCTGCGTTGAATGCGGGGAAAACCGTATCACAAAGCCTAGAACAGAAAAAGCTAGGTGTGCGAATTGCAGTGGGGAGCACACTGCAAACTATCGAGGATGTCCCAGATGTCCTCGTATAAGGCGTAGGGTGAACTCTACTGGCAATGAGCATCATAATCCGAGATATTTCTCCGCAAACTCGGGAAGGACACAGGCGGGGATTCCATATGCGGTGGCCGCTTGTAAGAACCCTACCCAGCCAGCTCAAATAAATACCCCTCAGGACATTCTTTCCACTTTGGATTCAATGAGAACGCTGTTTGCACAGTTCGCTGAAGCTGCAATATTCTCAAATGGTTTCGAACCCAACTAATGGATGCAATGCAGATTCCAAATTTAATCAAAGCAGTGAGTTGGAATTGTAATGACATTCTCCAGAATAGACTTGAGTTTCGAGAGTTTCTTGTAGATAACAACATTGATATTGCTTTTCTGCAAGAGACTCGTCTTAATGGAGAAACTATTAGATTTCCTAACTACAAAATGCTCAGAAATGATCGACTTGGGGCGTCCGGGAGGCGGCATTGCCATTTTGGTAAAACGTCATTCGCATGTTAAGCTTGGCATTTCCGATGATGATACCCATGGTATAGAAACAGTAGTCCTATGCGTTTAATCGGTGCTGATAACCTTCCGAACAATCGAATACTTCCTGAGGCGCTCGATACACTTTTGATGGAAACGGATCAGCCTGTTTTGGTCATGGGTCATCTGAACGCTAAGCTCACACAATGAAGTCGTGTTACCAATACGAATGGCAGGCGACTGTAGCAACACTGTAACAGGTATGAATACCAGGTATTGGCTTCAGATGAGCCGACGCATTTTGGTCACCTCAGGCCCGATGTACTTGACTGGGACATTCACGTTGGCTCTGATTACAACCTGGTGGTTTTATCACTAGGGGGTGATCCATCGCCCCAAACAGATTGTCTGTGTATACAAGTGGATTGGGTGAGATTCAGTTCACTCCTGGAGACAGCCTACAGCGCTCCTGAGAGAATGGATTCTCCACTTTTAGTTGATGAGGCGTGGCGCTTACGAACTCACCATCGAAAACGCTTGGAGGATTCCTCCCGGAGGAAACCGGCTCCTAAATTTCATGATGAATTCTTGCAGATTATAAAAAATCCAATTCGGGAAAGCAACCGTGCCAAGAGAGCATATCAAATGAATCTGTACCCTGCGGACAGAATCCGAGTTGATGAAATGAATAGGGAGGTTAGAGAAAATATATCTGAATTTAGGAATGAGAAATTTGGCACACCACTTTAGACAACAATGATCAGTTTTGGAAATTTCATCGAAATTTAAAATGAAAAAAGTCTGAATTTTTTCCTATTCATGGTGGAGTCGGTATGTGCTACGACCCCGAGTCCAAAGCTCAAACCTCTGCAGATACGATGGAAAGGCAATTCAGATTGAACGAGCATCCAGACGATGATCTGGATCGAGAACTTTTGCTTGAAGATCGGGTTCGTCGTACTCTAAGAGAACCCAATCATGATGTCATCCGTCCGGTTTCGATGGATGAACTTAAGGCACATATTAAAGTCACTTTTGAATATTATTAACAACTATCTATGCCTCAAGAGATTCCCTCGGAGGTGGAAGCATACCATTGTGGTTATGATTCCAAAGGATGAACAAAACCCGACCTTCCCGCAAAATTATCGACCGATCAGTCTGCTTTGCAGTTGGCTGAAAAAGTCGTTCTGGAAAGGCTTGACGAAGGAGTGGAGGACAGAAATGTCCTACCTAATGAGCATTTCAGCTTTAGGCGTGCTCATTCCACGGAGATTCAGGTTCTGAGGCTGGTGGAGGACGCCATAACATCACTTAATGTTGATAACAGTGCCCATATAACACTGTAAGACATCAGTAAAGCTTTCGACAGAGTTTGGCATGTCCAAACTAATTGACTTCCACCTGCCTCAGATCCTGGTGAAGTGGATCAAGTATTTCCTCATGGGAAGGACATTTCAGATGAAGGTCGACAATTCTCTCTTGAATTCGAAAGAAATTGAGGCCGGCGTTCCTCAAGGGGCAGTGCTGTCTCCATTATTGTACGCTCTTCACATATCCGATACTCCAAGGAGTGAACACGTGAAGATCTCCCTATTCTCTGACGATACGGCTTTTACATTCTTCCTCAGCCAACCACTTGATGGATGTCGTTCATTTGCAGAATCCATTGGACGACCTCCAGCAGTGGTACCTGGAGGGAAAATAAAGCTGAATCTGACAAAAAGCAGGCGATTTCGATAGGACGGGGAGAAATAACCCGGTAGGTGTGTCTGTCTCTGGAAGGGAGATATGATGGTCGGAGCAGGTCAAGTACCTGGAAGTAACGGTGGATCGTCGGCTCTCCTCACGTCAAGATCATCACGCACAAGATTGCCAAGGAAATCTGTACTTTGTACCCCTGATTGACAGGAAGAGCAAACCTCTCTGAACAACAAAGTTCTGATTTATGAAATGATGTTCAGGCCTGTCATTTTGTACGTCTCACCGCCTGGGTCAGACCTGCAG